>BJBW01004852.1:60000-190005 GCA_004320125.1 Scolopax mira
AATTTCATTATTGTGCCTCTAGAATTTCCCCACAAGAAAAGTGTAATTTCCCAGCCCCTCACTTGATTCCATAACAGCCCATTTCAGCCATTTGTTATGCTTTGCATTTACTATTAAATATAGTGTTTATTTATTACTTTAATTACCTAAGAACTCTTATATGCTTTGAGCACTGTTCAATGTTAACGTTTTGGGAGCAAGTTTACTTTTGGTCTTCTGTTCCATTTTCTAAAAGGTTTTAAAATGGTAGGAGGAAAAAGGAGAAAAATAACTAACCAATCAAGCCATCTTTCTTGTTGCTTAGAGAAAGGTTATGATGTCAGCACCACCTATTTACCTTGCACACCTTCTGAATTACTGCTTCACATCTACTCCTATGTTCAAATTGTGCATCTCGCACGGTCATCAACCTTAACCATACCACGGCTTTGCTGTTACCATTGCTTGACTCAAAAACACCAGTTAATGGAAATTACTACTTCTGCGTGGAGCAATGCTGCCCTGAATTGGACTACTCAGGGGAGTACAGCCACTCAAGCATATCAGTGTCTGCAGGACAGGCTTTTAACTAGCCAGGAGCATGCGCACTGTGCAGCATCGTTTAACCTCTGCAGATACAAACACATTTTTTGCTGCCTACAGTTGAAATTTTCCTTTCCATTTTTTTCCAGCCTGGGTGTTTATTTTCAAATAGAGCAAGGTATTCATTCTAAGAGAAGATTGTTACTGTCATATAAACTTTAGCCATTTTTTCCTATCCTCTGTTTAAAAGAAATGCAGAATTATTTTAATTTAAGAATTATGGATTCCCTTCAGCCTTTCAGCACTTGGCAACAGCCAAGACAGCAAATACTATAAAACAGTTAAAATAATTTAGAATACAATTAGACACCTCTTTAAAACTGTATTTTTTGTTATTAACATTCCTATATATTATTACAGAAAGATTTTATTCCCTCAATGTATGGAAAGGCATATAAGCAGATAAACTAGGGACATATTTTGTACTCAAGAACCTGATGAGGACAGGATTAGAATAGAAATATTTGTCATTTGAGCTATAGTAGGCATTGCTAGCAACAGTCAAAATGAAACAAGACTAAAAAATCCAAGGTATACAGTTATTGATGTGGGAGTGCTGCTAGCAGTATTTTTAATTATCATCATTCTGTCTTATAAAAAACAACCTTTCATATTTTTAATACCTTTCAACACAAGCAAATCAAAAGTATCGAAACATTCATTTTTCTAACCTCTATTTTTCTTCCTTGATAATAAAAATAGTAAAGGTCTATTATCCATGAGGTCGCTTATTCACTGTACATTTCCATACTTCCCCATTCATTTTTATTGAAATCAGGCAGTCCGAGAGACCTGCATTCCCATGAAACAGGGCAGACATCTTTAACCTGCATGTATCACTTTGTGAGTGTGATATGATCTCTCTGTTCGCTACAAGACCACAGTTTTGTTAAGAGCTAAAAAAGACACGGCCTCATTTTCCCTTGAAGCTGCTGCCTCAAAACCAGTAGCAAACGAAAGCCATTGCTGCTGCGAACCAAAGGTCACGTTGAGAAAAATGAAACCATATATGAATAGAACAGGGCTCCAAAGCCTCACCGACAAATTCATTTTGAGGCTTGTGCTATCTCTTCGAGGGTGTGTATGTATGAACAGTCTCAAGAGAAGCGTTAACAAATATCTCTGAATTCTAATGTTAGCACCGCTGCAGCATCTTAAACGTCAACAGCCTGATGTACAATATAGAATATGAATTTCTGTTAGTGGGAGATTATATCCTGTTTTACACTGTGAAGTTTGTTATCTGCAGCCCACCTTAAATTAGGACTAGCAGTCTATACGTAGCCCCATGTAAAACAGCAATATATATCTACTCACCAGATTCATTGGGGGCATTTCTCAGTTACTCTTAAATGGGGAAAAAAGAAACATCCTTTAGGGGGAAGGCTCAAAGCACTCTGTCATCGGTAGTAACCCTGTATGCATTTAAGAGAAAAAATATTTACATTACAAATTGGAGATAGAATTATAACAGAGAAATGCCTGCCTGCATGTATCATAAAATGACAGAAGTTCAACTTCACAAACTAGAGAAAGGAAGACTTATTCCTCCCTCAGCCCTGCCAAAAAAATTGTCTTTCTCATTTTCTTTTTTCATTAATTTTACTTTTTTTTTTTTTTTTTTTTAAAGTGGCCTTTTCCAGTGAAACAGAAAATCTGGAGTTGTCTGTTTTAAGCTTGGGAGAAAACAATATTTACTGTTATAGTACCGTGATTCTGTAAGCAGTGAACAATGAATACTTTACTCACAGGGTTGACCCAGTACTTACAGATGCACTCCTATTCAATTCAGTGGGAATAGGAAGGCAATTAACCTATCAATTGCTCCTCATCAAGAATACAGAGCTGAAATAACAGTTTCAGCATTTATTTAAAAAAAAAAAAAAGAAAAAAGAAAAAGTTGAAAGCAGATATTCACTTGAATTTATATTAATTTTTTTTAGTAGAAATATAGGCAAAATATATCTTAGAGCAGGTTTTTTTATTGCTGCAGTCTCACTTTCTTCACAAAAGCAGCATCCCGCTCTCTGTCTTGTGCAAAGGGTGCACCTACCTCTGGAGGTGCAGAGCATTGCTTAGTGTGGCCTCTGCTTTTCAGAGCTGAGGAGTGCTTGCTGATGGCTGTCTTCCATGGCAGAAACTGAGTACAAACTGAAAGATATAATTGTTTTGATTTCTGAATTGGAAGAAAAACGGAAATAAAATCATGATCTTTTAAAAAAAATCACGCTGATAAAGGCAGAGGTGACAGAGATGTAGGCAGAGATGTTTAAAAATTGATAGATTTATATATCAGTAGGATAATTCAGTCAGACCTACTACAAAGAAACTTCACTCTGAAAACTCCACATCAAATTAATAATTTCTTTAAAATATCATGACTTGACTTGATTCAATGCTTGCAAGTGATAGAGAAGTCATTGTTTCCAACGTAAGGTGTTCTCCTGGGTAATTAACCTCACTGGAGCAATGTGTTTTTCTAATCAGGAGGCAATCCAGTGCTCTTCTCCAACCATGGGGTGTTGGTGTACATTTTGTCTAAAGACCTACCAACAGTGAGAAACTGTTACCACACGTAAGAGCCTGTTACTGCAAGCCATTTCTCTTCTACCTTTTTTTTTGATAGATTAAATAAATTAAATAGATGGAAATTTCTAAATATCTTCTAAAAATACACATTTGACAGATCTGAATTTGCAAACTTTTTTTCTGAAACCTTTGAACTTTTCCATTGTTCTCTTTTAAGAGTGGCTATTTTTCCAGTAATACATTTAAATATATTGAACTGGATGGAAATTACCTCTTTTGAATAATTTTCCTGGACAAAACTTTCCATTTGCTACTACTTTTTCCAATGTATAAGTCAACCAGGTTTTGATCTATTAGTAAAAGGCTACAACACCTTTATCTACAGGCAATATTTTACTACATCAATATCAAATACCTACAGAATTTTTCATGCCTTTTGTGGGAATTTCCTTCTTTTGAGGCCTCATCATATAACATGTTTTTTCTTTCTTTTTTTGTTGTTGTATCTTTCCAGAAGAAAAATGGAAGAGAGAGAGGCAAACAAATAATGTAAAATGTTAGCTGAGCACTTCATGGAGAAGAAATAGTTTTTATCCCTTCATTTATAGCTCTGTGTCATGGTTTGTCAGATTGTTTATATAATAAAGGAAAACTCAACAAGAAATCTGAATAAATGGCTTTTGGGTGAGCATGCCTTCCTGATCACTGCCATATTACCTACACTTCAATGTCTTTTTTTTTTCCCCTCCCACACATACTTTCTCTCTCAACATGGCGGGCACTGTTTAAGGGGCCCAGGTGGTGGGGTGATGCTGCACCTGAATGATCCCTTCAGTATTTTCATGACTGCTCCAAGACATTGCTATGGATAGGGACAAAAAAGCAGTTTGTTCGTTCGTTCGTTCGTTCGTTCGTTCCTTCCTTCCTTCCTTCCACCTGCCTGCCACAGTTACAGGTGAAAATATGCAACAAGATCCAGTCCAGAAGTGATTCCTGAGTGACTGTCTTTCAGGTCACCATTTCCCATCTCAGCACTTCTCAGTTTTGTTCCCATTTCAGTGGGCTCCTGACCCACCCTCTAATCTTGTTCATCCACATGCCCTCCAGTTTAAATGATCATTACCCCATATTAAACGCATTACTGAAGTCCAGATAGATGGTAGCTAATGCATTTCCTTTGACTAGAAAATTAGCTGTCTTATCAAAGGAAGCTATCATCAGGTTAGTTTGGCACAATCTACCTTTGGTAAACAGGAGAAAAATGGGAAGAGGTGGATGGGAAGGAAAAAAAAATAATTATTAAAACAGAGAATTAATGGAGACCAAAAGCTGAGACCTCTACAGCTTATGTAGTTGTGTGGAAGAAAAGTCCACCAAGAACTTTCCAGCAGAAAAATAAAAGCTTGCATGAAAGATAAGTCCTTGTATGACAGACTGCTGGAACCTAACAGGGCACCCCTCTGCGGCAAAGCAGTCCTTGATCTGCTTATTTTCTCCTTCTGTTCTTGTCTACAACCTTTGTTCTTAGGGTTGTGGTTTTGGTTGTTTTTTTTAAATTGTTTTGTGGGAATAAATTTTTCTTCAAATTTTCCACGTGTAAATGTTCAGAGATCCTTGAGACCTTTCCATAGATGTTAGCCGAGCTTACATATAGAGACTTTCTTTTCTGCCCAGGAACATGTCTGTGAGCCTCAGATAATATGATCTACCAGAGATAATCAGTGATCTGCAAGTTAGACTCTGCTCTCCTCTGAGCAGTTCTTTGGAAAGCACTTGGTCTTGGCATACCTACGTTATCTCATGGAGCAGCCCATGGGGAATCATTTCCACTATCCCTCTGCAATCTTCTCTTCCTCTTTGAATCTACATCAATCATTTATGAAAGTTTTTTTTTTCTAACTGTGCCTCAGGGGCCAATGAGCCATGGTCACTTTACAAATGAGCACTTGAACTCATATTCCCCAATTAGTTTTATTTTACCCATTAAGGATTAATGTCCAAAAGCTCATTGGCTGGCAAAATGCAAATACTTTTACCTTGACAGGAATGCCTAAAAAATTATTTGGAAGTATATTCTATGAAGTCCCAAGTGACTGGCAGTACCACTGTTCACTAAGACTAAAGACTAGCAAATAATAAAGTTACTATGCTAAACCAAACCTGCATTTTGCTTTGCTTTCTATTTGAGGGTTGTACACAACTAATATAGTGCAGTAATACTAAAGCACTATTCAGTAAAACCCTGAGCAGTTACCATTTACAGTATATCATAGTCAGATGACAGCAGGAATGGTGGGAGTTCATTACAGGGACCATGAATTGTTGGAGGTAATTTAGATTACAATTTAAAGTTTAATTTAAAAATCTATCAACAAATGTGAAAGTGCTCGGGGAACATTTTAAAATGCACTTTAATCTCACCAGCACAAATAGCTTTTCAGAGCCCTAAACATCATCACCTGGAAAAACAGTAAAACTTTACTGCATCTTTAATTAAATTACAAACACAAAGGATAATTAACTTTTTTTATTTTTATTTTATTCATGCCATTGTTTCCCTTCAGAGTCAATATCTTCAAGTTGCAGGAACAGGATGTTATGAAGAAGTTTACAGCCTCCACATTCCCCCGGGATATTATTGCATCAAGCAGATGAAGTGCAATACGCGCGCACACACACAGGCACGCACAGGCACACGCACGCACACAGAATCGACAGAGGTACTAGAGACTGACTAAGATGTTCACCAAAGCATGTAAGAAGCTTGGTTTGAAAAGAAAGAAGAGGAACGAGTCAATCAGCCAGCCAGCCGAAAAGGGAAGGCAGACTCCACTGTCCTCGGCATGTACTGCAGGAGCCACATGGTTCATACCATAGGACAGCTGAGAAATTAAAATCCAGCCTGCTCAAGGCTGCCCCTCACCGAAATGAAGCAATTCACTCATATCTTGCATTTGCCTTGACTTCTGAGGCCCCGTCATCTTACTATTATTTCTTATTGTTAAGGAATCAGAGGACATGTATCGTTCTTCATGTCCATCAAGCCCAGCGAGGTTCACTTCACAAGCAACAGCAAAACCAGGCCAAATTCTTACTGGGCATAGTTACCCCTAATGCCTCTGAGCTATTGTTTTAATTTCATTTCATTTTCAACTTGAACCTGTCTTCAGTCAAACCAATGCTGGGTCATGAGGTGGTTGAGGCTCCTTCCCTGGAGACATTCAAGGTGAGGCTCAACGAGGNNTTGGAAGTGTCCCTGTGACTGCAGGGGGGTTGGACTAGATGACCTTTGAAGGTCCCTTCCAGCCCAGATGATTCTATGATTCTATGATTGTACAAATTATCCTCAGCAAGCCCCCAAGCACCTGCTCATATCAACATACTGTCAATTGGCATTGTCTTTAAAGGGGTTTATACCGAAGTGTTCAAGTGTATGCTCATCTACACAGGCTTAAGCTGTTGAGTGTATGAGAGATGGAGAGAATGCATACCCAGGTGCTAGGATTTGCATGGCTTAAAATCTAAATCATAAGCACTTGGTGTTGCTCTGGCTGGTTAGAGATGTGCATAGAACAAGAACACCAAACTACCTTAACATGATGGAAAGTGGCTGCTCAGAAAATTTTGCACAAATTGGGTGCAAGAGCTTTAAAATTCTTGGTATTATTAAAGAGTCTGAGTTGAGTTTCTGAAAAATTCTGAAACCAGGCAGTTTTGATGACTTAAGCAATGATGCTTAATTTTCCCTGAAGCCAGCAGGACTACTCAATTGAGAAGAAGAAATAAAATAAAATCTGTTCGCTTTCATTATCCAGTGATTTTACCTCAGGATACACCTATGTGTTTAAAAGGGTAAACTGCAATTTGGTGATATCTAGGCTAATCTACAGATTTATTGCCATCACAAGAGGCGGTCCCATTACTGCCTGCTTCCTCCAGTTGCAGATCCTACTCTGGTCTGTCGTGATGCCTCCATACTCATTTGGCATGGTATTGTGATCCAATTTGTTAAGCCAGTGGAAAAATGCTTTTTTTTGTTGCATTGGTTATCCTCCAAACTGGCAAGGAAAATTATCTCAGAAGATGCTCATACAAGTTCCAAAAAGGGTAGGATCACCTGGAGCTTGCAGAAACAAGATAGAGATTGTCCTCTTTCAGCTGCAGCAAGACATTACATCATTTCGACTATATTGTTTAAACAGCCCTTTTGAGACATGTCTTTTGGGGCAAAGTGCTGGCCACAAGAGAGTTGGGACTGTGAGCAGACACATAGCCTCTTGTTTGGGCTCTCTGGGAAACAGGACTTATGGACCAGCTTTTGTTGTTACGCGATTTCATCAAAGGCAGAGTTATCCCATCAGTGATGCAAGCCAAACAGCTGCAAAGCAGTTTCAAAACAGAAGTCATGGCTCACTAATATGGCCACACAGCTTCCTTTTCAAAAGCAGATTGATCAAGACATAGGCAAAATAAATTTGGACCTGTCTGCAAAATATTCTGTAGACATACCTAAAGAAACATTCTGACTCCACAACACTTTTTCCGCTCTTGGGAGGAACACACAAAACTATTCCAAATTTTGGCTAACAGCTTAATTCAAAGGAATAAAAGACAAGAACATATGTGTTCAGTTACCATGGGACTGAACAGCTTTATGAAATCCCTATCATGAGTCTTTGCTGCCCTCTGTACATGAAGGAGTTACATGCTCAATGCATATATATCAACAAGCACCTTCATAGGAACGTGCCAGTCCTGCTTCCGACCCCATCTCTGCCGGCACTTACCCCAGCAATAACCTTCAAAATCACCAAGACTGCCTAAGATGACAGAGGCTACTGATTTAGACAGTCTGCACAGACCCTTGCTTACACACTGAAAGAACTGCACGGTATTGAGAGAGCCCACAGTAAGGTATATGCCATAAAGACAAAGTAATGCATAAATATGTAAAATGAATATTGAAGGGAGGGGACACAGGGAGACAAGGGGGAGGGAGAGGGGCTGCCATCCTCTGAAAATAAGTGTAGGACCTCATTACATGAGCAGAAATAAAGAAATGAACACAGAATAAAAGCAGCACCACACAAACTATATATCATTTTAATTAAAATCTACTATCTGCTAAATATATGTACAGCTGTTGGATTTCCTGAGCCAACTGATTCAAATAGGTTTCACAAGGACTCACAGATAAGGAATTAAAAAATAAAATCAAGAGCTCCTGGATAACTAGCTGGAAACCTTTTGGAAAAGTCTTTATTTTATGTAAGTTAATATGGGAGGGGGATGTTGATCACGGAAGACAAGCCTCTTAATTCCTTTCAAATAAAATGAGCAGGCATGACACGGTGCTATCACAGAAGAGAAAGAGCTGCCTGTGTGTATTAAACGTTAGTGCTTTGCCTGCTTAATTATTGGTTAATCTAGCAATTTAGCATGCTTCATTTAATTCTAATTAGGAGAATTAATAGGCAGGGAATAAAGATTTAAATAGACTGGCACAAAACAAAACTGAGACTTAAACTGCTCTTGGAAAATGAAGCTTTTTTTTTTTTTTTTTTTTAAATAGAGTTCCTACAGCCTCAGAGGTCTCTCCTCGGCAGTGCTACTGTCTTAAACAGGAGGGCTTAGACTAAATGGGTGATTTTAAAGTATCCTGGGCCCACTTGACTTGACACTGGTGAGTGGAGCCATGTGGATTTACACCAAAGCCTGGGATCAGGGGGTTTCTTTTTGTTCATCACTCTCCCTCTGAATCTAGGCTTTGGGTTTTGGCTTCCTCCTCTGAAAAGGATATTTGATATGGTAGGAGATTACTGTATTATTTTTACACATCTCTCTCACTTTCTGTCTTTCTTTTGAGAACACTGGGGGTAGGAGATAATTTAGTAGTGACACCATCCTCAGGAGTTACACACCATTCATGTTAAGTGATGCCTTAGCTCGTGGAATTGTAAATTATTTTATTCCTTCCTCAGGCTGATGCCTTCGTTATTTTCTCTCTCCTGGCAAAGGTTTGGGGGATGAAGACACGCTCCTTTTCCACTTCACCAGCTGGCTGCCTTCCATTCCTGCCGCCCCCAAATGTTACAGCCTGATTTGCATGGTGTGTTTGTCTTTGCTAATCAAGCCGCGTACTCTGACAAGTCCTACGACATTGGACATGGCTGTTCTTCTAATTAAGGTGCTAATTGAATTAAATGGCTGTGGTAATGAGCAGATGAGCAGCATAAAAAGTAAAGAGTCAGATAGGCCAATTAACAAAAGAGCTGAGCATAATTATAACATTTAAAATACATGCAGCTCTGTACCAATATTGTTAATTGTTACAGGGGAATTTATGATAATTGGCTCAACAACAGGCATGCAGGCTTAACCTGGGATGAAGCCTGTAATTAAAAAAATGATATTCAACACAAAATATAGAGCGGGGATAATTAACACTTGATTTACATAAAAGATGTTTATAAAGTGAAGCAGAGTGCTGCACAAATGCTACACCAAACATGAATTCTCCATCACTGGAGAATTTAGCAGTATTCAGTAGTAGTCACATTTAGCAGTATTACAAAAGTATGAAAGCACAGGCCAGAATTCAAGCTCATTTCAGACCTAAGCATGGGTCAAGGCTGACTTTCAGGCCAGGGCGACCCTTATTGGATTTTTGCTAGCAGAGTTAAAAAAAATACTCATGGTCCCTGCCCTGTCCCTATTTAACAGAGCTATGCCATAGCTGTGGATGCTGCTGTGCCTGCAAATGAGCACTTTCAGCAGCTGAGCTGAGCTGCCTAAGCCGGTAGCACAGCTGCCTTAGCCCTTTACACAATCTTGACTCTCCACCAGGGGCTCTACCAGCACAGCTAGAGCAGCCACAGCTGGGCTGGACCTTCACACTGGGGTCTCACCAGGGTGACCTAGGCAGAACCCTAGGAACAGTCCTGGGAGCGATCTGGAGCCCACAGCTCCATTTGCACTTGGAGGATTATGATTTTTTCCTGTGTTGCCCTCAGAGCTATGTCCTTCCTTCCCCTCTGTTCTGCTTCTCCTCCCAGTGAATCATCAGTTTCACACACAGCCTCCCTCCTCTCCCCTTTCTCAGTACAGCCCAGAGGAGGAGACTTTGGTCTGAATTCTCTCAGGCAAAGGAGGGACCAGGACCCACATCTCCCATGGCCTGGTTAATCTCTCTTGCTGGTAAACTAACATATAGGAGTGCACCATCCCTTGCAGCTGTGTTTTCGATGAATGGATGTAAGCATTCACCTTTATTAAAAGGTTTATGACTTGGAGCTGTATGTACACAAAGGCTCTACTTTGGATATGCTAGTATAGTCAGCCATTCCTACAGGTTGGCTGCTAAACTTGGACTGTCCCCTACCTGTCACATTGGGTGTCTGGGTCAATGTACCTAAAACGCGGAGGCAAACCCATTCTGAGAACCCACCCTGAGCAAACTACTGAGAACCACTGGCTTCTTTCCTGTGGTTCCAGAACATTCATCCTCAGCCTGCAGACCCTCAGTGGCTGGAGAACACTTGCATTACAGGATGTAGAAATGGCCCAAACTCAGCTGCAGCTCACACAAAAATGCAAAATAGCATTTGGGGGGGTCAGGTTCATACGAAATGGAGAAGGAGTACTGACTGACAATCTCATGCTCCTCAGGCTTGTTGAAGGAAAACTACAAATCATTTAGGTGCAAAATATCATCTGACAAATGTTCATTGCCACCATGAGATGTCAGTATCTTTATCTCTTAAACCAATCATTATTTCTTACAAGGCATATGCATACTAACGTAAAAATGTATCTATGGCTATTGAAAAAAGAGCAAGTCAGGAACTCCTCAGTTCTACTAAGAGTGTCTCACAAGCAGATACACAGAATTGATGAAAGGCATTTCAGAAAAGTACAGAACACAAACACAGACATGTATGTTTCTATACAGTTTTAAGTTTGGGATGCAGCTGCCACATGTTACCCCTCTCTGCTCTCTGCCTGCATTTGCACACAGCAATTAGTGGCTGGATGCTGTAATGCAAATAAACACACTACAGCACTCATCGGAATCACGTTTTACCTTTATCTGCAATGATGTGCAAGGAAGGAGAAGAGCACAACAGCATTATGGTGATTTTTATAAAGCTTGTGGTTCCCAGTTGTTACCACAGCAATGTTGAAAACGCTGCAGGGGTCTGTCGTGAAACTGTGATAACCAAACCAACAGAGAGAGAGAATTTTTAGTCAGATCAGGAGCCATCATCAGCCAGCAAGGGAGGCTGAGGCTAAGTGTCTAAAATGTTCTGAAGTTAAATGGTAACAGGAGAGGTAGCCACGGTTTTATCAGCATATGTTTGGTTTTCTTTTCTTCTTCTCCAAGCCAATAGCCATAAACCTGTTTAGTCCACTGCATCATCCCTGAATCTGACATTCCACAGAGAAAATCAGGAATGAACACAAGTACTCTAACTAAAGCAGTTTGTAGTTAGTTGTCTGCTATGCATCACTGTGCTGTTAATCACTGTAACAGGCTCATTTATCCCAAAAGTCTCTTCGTGGGTCTCTGGCAGAGAAAAACAGTGTGCTAAGCTAATTCTTGATATACACGTCACTTTGGAATACCTTGGATGTGAATAGGCTAGAGGAAATTAGATTTTGAATCAGTCCAGGAGCCGAGATGTTGACAGCTTGGAGAATTTATGCATACAGATTAAAATCATCCTTTCTTCTTTATTTTTTTTTTATTATCTCAAAATATTTTAGGGCTGGAACAAAAATATGCAAAAATATATGACATTTCCTTGAAGATCTTGACATTTTAGGCTCTGATCTGCAAATGCTTAGGCACAAACCTAAACTAGGGTGTAATTACTTCTGCTGAACTTAATTTGGCTAATCATGTGGGCAAAGTTGGGTGTGGGTAAAAGTACCTGAGCGATCAAGGTTAATTATGCATAATTTTGGTCACAAAACATACTGACCATTATTGGCTGCTGCATAACCAAGTGCACTCTGAATTAGTGCATTTACACAGCTGTCCTTACAATGGAACTTTTAAAATAGCTTTTTATTGCAGATGAAGGTAGCAAAACTTCTACATTAATCTAATTCCCTTGACTTTAAAACATGAACTACTTCCTAAATTTTGATGAATCAAAATATCTATAACCCTTATTCATATACTATTGTATATCTCACATAGATGGTTAAAAATTGACCAAAAAAATCATTAAAACAATGACTCTTGCCAGCATATTCAAAAACAGAGTGGCAGTCACTCAGTTGCTTTTGTTATTCAAAAATTTGTATGATTACATAGTTTATACAAAATTCTAGGATAGCCTATATTTCTTTATTCATAAAACCTTATTGCTAAGTAGTGACTGGACAGATGGTATGAGCTACTTGAAGTTTTTTCCACCTGATAATATATCTGTTCCATACTTACTTAATGAATGCATATTCCCAATATAACTAGTCAGATATGTGTACTTGAAAATCAGTTTCAGCTGCTGTTTTTGCTTATGCCAAAATTGCAGGCCATATCAGTTAGTCAGTATGCAAAATTTTGCTAAATATTTTGGATAATAAAACATTCAGACCCCTGTCCAAAGGCTGTAAGTTTAATAGTAAATGTAGTGGACATACAAAAAGCAGCCAAGTCCAGGGGGCAAGCCACTGGAAAAGTTCTTTGCATGTTTTGCATATACTTTCACTCAACCTCATTCTCCAACTTTTGCAATGATCACAGGCCTATCCTGATGCATCACGGAGGTTTCAGGTGAAACAACATTACATCTTACCATGGGATATGTATTAAAGCCAATAGTAGCAATGGGAAGAAGAAAGAGTTGAAATATAATCTTTGTAGACTGTTAATACATGTCCTGTACAGAGACATGCACAAAGAAAATATTTCAGTTCAGTTCAAGATCTAGTTAAATTATGCAAAATAGCCATTTTGATTTGATTTTTCCAATGGAAAAAAAAAATCTTAGTAAACTCAAAATTTTCCCCCCTACCTACTTCAATTTTGCAGAGACTTAATTTTCTGTTGAGCAGATTGAAAAAAAAAAATTCCGACCAGTCAGGCTTGTAATGGTAAAGTCAGCCCTAGATATTTAGTGTTTGCAGAAAACGAGCTAAAAGTGAGCAAAAGATGATTAAAACCAGGACTGAATTGCTTTGGAAAGTTAATACTGCTCTAGCAGCAAGTTCAAGAGCAGTAGCAGCTGCTCACCCCTGTTTTTCTTATGCAAGTAGGACTACCAGAGGTTTCACCAAAACTTAAATATTTGCCAAGTGGTGTCCAGCCATTCCATTAATATACCCTGTTGGCTAATATTTTCAAATTTTCCAGAGCATGTAACAGAACAGCAAGCAATATCATCAGAGTTGATGATGGCATTATTTGCTTACCTGTGCCCTATCAGATCTATAGGTACTTCCTTATAATAGAAATACATAACACAGGGAGCTGCATCAGTGAACCCAATGACAGGCTTACAAAGGAGGCAATCATCATTTCTTTGGCTGTACCATGAAAATGGGCATATGAGAGAGGCTCATTACTAATCTTTTGAGTAAGCAGTTTACCCAGTACTGCCAGCTTTAAGAAATTCAATAATGTGTGAGTCCAATCAAAATGATAGAGATATACAATACCTTGGCTGACAAAATCATATGGCTCCAGGAGCAGGTGCTTTAAGGGAAGGATGGCACTTCTTGAAGTGATATCCTAGCAGAGTTGACAATATATCTTCATAGGCTGGAATGCCACAGGATGGACCTGAATTAGCAAAGATCAGAAACAAGGCCCATAGGCCTTAGGAAGAAGAGGTTTTTACTGTGTGATAAAAAGCATGTTAGCAAACAGAATGTGAATATCCAGTACAGAGGCTTTAACATGACTAATTCACTTTCAGTCTGGGTAACATATATTCTACCCCAGCTCACACCTGCTTCATGTTATGGTTTTGTCCATGAGGATCAGCAGGATACATCCTTGTATCACCTTCAAAGTGACCTTAGTTTTTATGTTTCAAGTATAGTAAAGGCCTGATTAACTAGCTGCAAAAAAAAAAAAAAGAGACATGAACAAAGGAAGAAAGTAAGAAAATTATGGCTGTGGCCAAGCCTGAAAATAAAGGAAGAACTCTCCCATAACAGGAATGTTTAAAAACAGAAATCCTATAACTGTAACCTGGCTGTGTAATTTATATGTATTGGGAATCTTTCAGCTGGCTGAAGATACTATAATTATACTACAGGAATCTGACTATGAATTTGGCATATCAGTTTTGAAAACATGCCCCAGGGTTTCCAAGCTGCCATAATTTTACTTGAACAGTAATGGAATAAATACAATCTAGATACACATTGCTGTTCTTCAGCATAACTACTTCTTCAGGCAGATTTACCATAACGCACTCTGAACAGAAAAACTATGGCTCATTTACAAATGTAATTTCAATTGAGGATAGTTTTCCAATCTTCTTTCATTTGAGTCTCAATTGAACTTCTTCTCCTTTTTGATGGCATGATTAGACATTGTGAGAGCTGTTGCAGATTAGTCAAGCACAGAGAGAGTAAATTGGGAAGGATGTTTTATCAGTGCACGTCACAATATATGAAAGCAGATGTGTATGCTCTGAGCTGTTCCCTCAAATTACTGTTATGGAATAATTTAGCCCTTTTGATTCTCACAGATTACTGCTTCCACTGATCATGCTGTCAAAATCAAAGTGAGCACTTCATTCCACTTTTATTCATGCCAGATCTATTTTGCTTTCATAATGAGCAGATATTACCACTGCACAAAGAGGATAAAGACATTCACAGTGATAGATAGGCGAGAGATTAAATGGGATCTTTATGACTTCTTCAGCCATCAGTTTTGACTGTGCGATAAGACGAGTCGAGTTGGGCACTGATTTGTTCTTTATTGGAGCCAATATTAGCATGAGCTTACTAGTGCACAGTCTGATAAAATCCATTTAAGGTGGAATCTGTATAACAATTCATGAGTTACAAGAACTTCTCCTATAAAATGCATCTTCAGCAACCTCTGCAAAGGCATAATAAACCCTTTTGGAATTATAACGCCTTATTTTCTGGGGCTATAATTAATTTATAATTCTGTGATTAAAGGGTCACATTGGGATCATCAACACTCCTGGAACCATAGGTTTAAATCCTTACTCTCAAATCACCTCTTATTTTGCTATTATTCTAAGGGATGTTTGGGCAACCCCTTAAAAACCAAGCCCTACCTGACTTACCCATGCTTTAGAAGTTGTGTGGTAAAGTTTCCCCACATTCTTTGGCTACCTCTTTTCACTTGCCTCACAGACCTGTTGTGCACACAGTTTTTCTTTCACCTCTCCTCCAGCCTGCAGAAAGAATGGTTTTACGTATCTACAGCTTTCAAAGCCCTTTGCCATAAGAGGTCCCATAGAAATACTGTCAGATAAGGGCCAGTTAAAGTGTATTATGGGCAAATTTGAACAGGGAAGGAACTTGGAGAAAACTGGGGAACTCCACTGAGAAGCCAATACTTTGATAAATAAAGACTGTCATTCTTCCTTTTCTAGTATCTCAGGTCGGGGTTGGGGGGCACGTGTCTTTCCCACACAAGCTGCACAAATCTTGCTGCTTTTCATTCAAGCAGCAGATTACAACAAAGTTACAGGAACCAAGCAGGAACTGAGACCATGTTTCTGTACCCCTTCTAATGAATAAGCCATATTCCAATATTCTATTAAAAATATTTTCAAGTAAATACCATGAGAGGAAACCATGACTTTTATCGACAACTCAAGAAAGCCAAGGCTGAAAAAACATAATCAAACCCAAAGCTAGATAAATGAAGCATCCAGAAGCAACGATTCATATTACAATATAGATCATCTGTACTACCAGGTGAATAGAAAATCAACAATAGAACATTACCCAAAGTTGACACTCACCTTAGTTAGAAGAAGTGTCGAGCTCTCTCATCACTGAATGAATTCAAGGAGACCAACTTGTCCTTGTCATTATCTGTCCTATATTTTCTCCTTATTTTAAGGTCTGCCACAAATTTGGTATTTGGATCAGATTTACTACCTATTTTTTTACAATTCATAGGTTTTTGGAGGAAAAAAAAAAGTCTGATCTCATCTGTTGTTTTGTTGTAAGACAATAAGAAATCTACAGTTTTGAGATAGCAATTGATGATTTCAATTAAGCCAACATCATTCCTTTGCACAAACAATACAACCCCAAATATACAGGCAGTGTCCTCCACTATATAACACCCCAGATTAAAATTGACAAATGATAATCTCTTCTCATTCTGCCTTGAATTACCAATATCCTGTAGGTAACAGTCATAAACAATTTTCTTGTATTCATCCGTGAAAAGACAACTCCCCTGTGCTCTTAAACGACTGGGGATAGATGACTCTGTCTCCAATCCAGTCGACAGCATTGACCAGAGGCCGGGCGATGGCAAGATACATGTCCTCGCAGACTGTGGTGGCAGCTGCATTACAAGTATATGCCAGCACAGAAGAACCTATCAAGAAAAAAACAATCATCAAATGGGTCACTGCACCTTCCTGTGCACATCTTAATGTTCCTTAGCACGTAAAATCCATCTTTTCTTTGGCAATAAGGGAGTGAATTAAAAGAGGTCTTTAAAAGAATCTTGTACTTAGGACATCTATGGGAATTAAATTTATACCAGTGAAAAAGCTCTTGCTTAACTTGGCCTTACTTTTGCTCATCTTAAAGAATACAAATAGATGCAAGATACATAGTTTACTTGTTAGTTTAAAAGTCCACAGATGGCATAAATGCTTTAACTGCCAGTCCTTCTTAGTGAAAAAACCAAGGACAATTCCCCACTGCAGTTATATCAAGAAGCTGGAGGATTAGGGCAAGGTTTTGGTTATGTTGGGCAAGACAATTTGATCTGCATCTCAGTGCCTCAAGTTTAATAATATATATATATATATATATATATATAATTTCTTCTCTCCCATGTGCTTCATTGGAGAAACGACTGCCTTTAAACATCTATAAAATCAGGATCACCTCTATTCACGGAGGTTTTGGTATAAGGGTATTATTAACAGTGAAATGACAAACAATATAATT
Source organism: Scolopax mira (assembly GCA_004320125.1). Lineage (NCBI taxonomy): Eukaryota > Metazoa > Chordata > Aves > Charadriiformes > Scolopacidae > Scolopax > Scolopax mira. The sequence goes on from BJBW01004852.1 coordinate 77,257, forward strand.
CATAATGCTGGCTTTTCTGTGAAGACACACATGAGACCTGCTGTTCACACCTGCTTTAGGGTGAGATCCCTCCCAGACACACACACACATACACACACCTTCTGGCCTCAGAAAACTGTTAGGTATACAAAACCAGCTAGAGTATAAATACAAGAGGAGGTACAAAATTGTGAATGACAACTTTGCATACATGTGGGCATCTTTCTTACAGATAAAGCATTTTATCGTGTCTCTTCCTCAGCTTCCCACCCTTTAAAATGAGGATAATCATAATTATCTCATTGGCACGGAGACAAATTATCCATTTTTCAAGAAATATCATAAGAGCTTTGTATGGTTTGTGTTACAGTAGCACAAAATATGAACAGAAAGACGATAAATAAATAATGCAGCAAAGGAAGCTAGTGCAACAGGAGTAAAATACCCAGTCCTGGAAATGCATTTGAGTGTGAAACCTGGGGAAACTCAGTAAGTATTTGATATGGCAATCAAAAATGCATCTGATATAAGGCATTGCTGTTAAAATGTTCGTAGTCATTCACAGTAAACGTCATTAATGTGATGACAATGTGATTTGTGCCAGTGTTATCGGACTGGCTTATTTTGTGCCTGATATGCTCACTGTATTAATTGCCATCAGTAAATCATTTTACAGCTTTGGTAAGTAGTGGCTGGGTACTTCTAAATCAATGGCCACATCAAACCTTAGCTAGTGCTCTAGCCACCTTTCCAGACCTACATGGGGCGTAACAGTGCCACGTACCTGGACCATGTTCGGGATGGCCAATGGCAGCTCCTCCTGCCCACACAGCTGGCCACAGTACTGTGAGAATTACCAATGGCATAGGCTAATGTCAAAGGCATTGTCATGACCACAGCTGAGAACATCTGAAAGAAAGCTTAATTGGGATGACATTAAGAAATGGTAATGATTTCTGACATGAATGAATTATGGCCTGGTGCCTTTCTGAGAGGAACATCCTTATCTTAGCTAAAGTTACCTTCAAAAGACAAGGAAACACATTAGGAAGGAACCTAAGCGATTATTCCAGCTGAAAACCAGGGTGCTCAAAATAAAATATTGTCACTTTAAAGGATTAGTGGCCATTACTGCAGGTAGGTATGTGCCATATGCTGAATGCTATACCCGACTGACACTGTTTGTCTACACTAGTCTTTAAAGGAGACCTTTGTAAACAGAAATGTATCCAAACGTCAACAAAACATGGCTTTGTATTCATCAAAGAAATAGTCAAAAGACCAGACTAAGGAAGAGGAGGAGAAGGACATATACCAGCTTCTTGGAAGCCCTTAGGAAAAGCCTTAAGAAAACGGAGAGTTTGTTGTTGCCCAAGTGTTACCTTAGAGAGATTTGGAATGATGAAAAGCGACAGCAGCTCTTGTTGCCTGGCTCCTGCCCAGTTCAGGGACACAAGACGGTGCAGCCTCTGTACATAAACTAGAACAGAGGTTCCCGCAGCCCAGTCATTTATTTACTAACCTTACAGAAGCCATACACAGAGCTAAGAACAGAAAAAAGTCACAATAAGGGATGTACAGTCAAGAAGAGTCCTTGCCTGTGATGGGCAGAGGCAGTGATGGGGAGAAGCAGACACCAATGGAACCAACAAATGGGTAAAGGGATGCCTGTGCCTTCCCCCTCTTCCCTACAACAAATGTGTTACTGGTGTCGCCTCCATCACAGTCCCATGAGTCCATGTCCCCAGAGCGTTAGAATGAGGGCAGTGCCCTAGAGCAGGTACAGCCCAGGTGCCTTTGGGTAGCATGGCAGCTTAAGAGAAGACCAAGAGATTATGTTTGCTCTAAAGACTCTTGTGAAATCACATGGGCAGTCTGAATTTGGGCAAATTTTTTGCCATTTTGCACTTGGCAAATACAGAGTTTGTAATTGCCTTCTTCTTGTGCCTCTCACACAAGGCAAGGATGGTGGACAACACGTAACCATGTCCTTCACAGCAAACATGATTCTCCTGTCTATGCTGAGGAGCATGGGCAGACTGCTGTGAATAGCATTGTTTAACTTGCTTTTGAATGACACTCTGGCTATTTAATAAACTCTCTTGTTTCCCAATTTAAGCTGCTGCCGTAGTTTAAAGTTTTACCAGGGGAAGAGCAAAGCCATTATAAAGGTAAGAAACCAAATGCTTCAGAGAACTAGAAGATGAAAGAAAGAAAAACAACTGTTCCTGATGTTAAATTCAATGGCAGTAAATCCCCTTCTTTTTTCCAGTATTTTTTTCTAGAAATAATTTACAGGCCAAAACGTATCTCATGGCATACAAATCAATCTGTATTGAGCCTGCCTGCCATTAGAGAAGGTCCATGAGGGGAAAAAAATAAATGCAGACTATAAATAGTTGCATTGTGACACATTTTTCACTTTGAAGATTTCTGTTATTTACGTGGTTCACAAAGTTTAAATACAAGTCCAAGTTGTCCTTCTGATGATGGTCCCAGCTCTGTAGAAAGGCCAATGGACTACCAGGGGGTACAAGAGGTTCTGGCTCTGGAGTTGTGCAGTTGTGCTCTGCGTGGTCCCAAAGCTGCAGCAAGCTTAAACCACCCGGTGACAAGTAACACCAGCAAACAGTCACCAAAACAAGGCTGTGCTGTTTCACCCCCAACTCCAGAACAAAAGCAGCTGCCTTTGGTCTGACCAGTGTGCTTTAAATACTTTGATGAAGTTTCCACCTTAAGGATTGTGAGGAGGAAAAAATAGAAAAGCAAATTGCAGAATGTAGACTGAAGTACTTGTGATTCTTGTGACAAATACTAATGTATAAATCAGCAGCCCAATCCAGGCCCGGGCCGCTGATCATGTTCTTTGCTGAAATGTCACCTGTTCCTATCTAACGATTTGCATAATGCAAAGCTTCTCACTCGTAAAATACAGATTAAGAGGGGAAGCAAAGAGTCATTCTCGAACCATGGAGCCATTTCAAAGGAAAAAAAAAAAAAAAAAAAAAGCAGTCTTTACTATTAACCCTGTCATAGCCACAGGCTTTATTTCCCTTTTTCTGCATTTGAAACGATAGCTCCATTTGGAAAGTAAAATCATCGGTCTCACCTTTTTTATTTGTTTGCTTCATTTCTGTTAGACTCTCAAATTCAACATGAGCAGAAGTGAACAATTAAACCATTTAACAGTGGAACTTCAGAGAAACATTCAACTGGTCTTATAGAGCTTGTCTGAAATGCATGGACATCTATCGACAGATTATTTCAACTTTGATGGGGTAAATTTCTAGTAGCCATTTTGAGGAAGCTCCTATACCATTTTTTCCCCATAATTTTTCATTTACCATAAGGTGTATGTCTCTGAATGCAATCTCATTGCCTAGGAAGAAGGGTGGCTTTCTTTTTCTTTTTCTGCAGCAAAGAGAACAGTGCTTATGGCTACATAAAATTATTTTAACTCATCTTTATGAAAAGTTAGCTTTATATTCCTAATAAAAAGCATTGAATACAGCTGGAATGACAGACACAAAGAGAAGAAAGTATGTTGAACCCAATATTTCAGGACTGAAAATAATTCTAATCATTAAAGATTAGGATTAGGTTTATCCTTTCCCACATTATCGTAACAGAGACTGAGCTTCTGCAGGGCTCTTGGTTCTTTCCCATGAGCAGCTGGTCTTGGCCATCACCAGAAACTACCCGCTGGCATTCTTTGGGCTCAGGCTGGCTTTACTCCATCTGACTGTACTGTTCTGAGGCAGAGTTTAAGTTTTTCAAGGGATTCTGAGGCAGAGTTTAAGTTTTTCAAGGGATGGAGGCTGTTTTCTTGCAAAAAACCTCAAACTTGCACCTACATATATAATGCTACAGGGGCGGTCGTGGTCCCGACTGCAGCATGAGCTGCACCTTCTCCTTCAGGCCAGTTGTATCTGGCAAACTCCCTGCCCAAGCCATTTGGCCTAGGAAAGGCGTTTATAATAGTTTAAGCTCTCTGTACCTAAAAGTAAAACTTCTTTCTGTGCACCGTTGTGACAAGACAGGAGATGGGAGCACGTGCTGATGCTGCCATGCTCTGTGTTTGATCGCCTGCAGAGCAATGGTGGGGGATTTTCAGAGGAACAGGTTTTATTCTGGCATTCCCCACTGGGCTGCCAGCGCCCAAGCCCATTAACCTTCAGGGAATGGTTCAAAGCTCATCTATTTTCTTGTGGTCCTGAACTGCAAGTTGCTGAAGTCTCCTTGCTTTCTCTGGCAGGAGAGAGGGTTTAATATGTCATACTGAGCTTGCTGCACCCCACTGCACCATGCAGGCACTTCTGTTTCTTTCAGGAGGCTGCATTTGTTCACTCACCACCGATTAAGCATTTTCATGATTTTTTCCTCAAGATTTTTAAACCTCAGGAAAAAAAAATAAGCAAACCTGAGCATAATAGAGTGCAATAATAAACACTAGGGTCACAGCCATTTCTCATGAGCCCACCCATGGATGCTACTTCCATGACTAAAGATTTGGCCAATTACTCTAGGGTAAGGTAGAAAGCTTTGAAATATTAGATATTTTCTGCTTATTTAGAGATACTTTTCTGTTGATAGAAATCTGAACAGGAATATGAGTTTGAAAATAATCTGAATTTTTAAGTGACTTTAGGAAAGAAAGTGTGGTAAAACTCATAATAAGACTCGCAGATGTCATATAGGAACAAAAGCTCTTATGCAATCCCAGAAAATGAGTTAAGGTATAAAATTCAACAATAACTTCCATAGACCTCATGAAACAGGCTTTCCAGAAAATCTCCTGAGTCCACCTCTTTACATCTAAGAGATAAACCTTTTCCCGCAGAGGGTTACTCCTTTCCCTACTGCCTGTTTTCACAAAACTTACCAGAAATTTCTGTGACCTTATCAGTTCAGTAAAGATTGTCCAAAAATTCTGACAAAAACATTGACAAGCAGTGACAGTGACATATGAACAGGAACTCATGGAAATTAAGCTAAATATGGAAAATAAGGAGGTGCAGCTGATGAGAAGAAACTGGAAAGGGGGCATCAGAGACAAATTTTGCATTGCCACACCAGAGAATTTTACATAAGCTTAACTATAGATCATGTCATAAGGTGGGAAGTATATTACTGCTTTTTCCCTCCTCAATCTTCTCATTTCATAGTTGATCTTCTTTCAATATACAGTCTAAAAAGAGATGCTTTCTGAAGTCAAGGGCAAGAATGTAGGGCTCAGAGAAAGAAACTTGGAAGAGAATCTAACTAGGTTCTAAACACTGATGTCCATGAAGACTGCCAAAGGGACATTGTTTTGTAATATTTTTTTAATAAGAACAGGCACAACTACTATACCAACACTAACAAAAGTTGCTCGGAACATTTCCTTATGAACTGTTTGGGATCATCTCTTCTTCCAGGTACTTCTAGCTTTCTGAGGTGGCATAGGGAGGTAGAGGAAGGTGAGAATGCAAAAGAGGGACAGACTCCCATTATACCTGAACTTTTCTCTCTTGCATCACCACTTTGTCAGTGATTCTTGAACTCATTGTCATCTTCACTCTTGAGAATCTGCTGGCAGGTTGCCCTTCAGTGCATTCACTTCCTGGAAGTCTATGGGCTAGATAGTCTAACAGCTCTTTTCCATCACACAATCTGTGATTTTTGTCTTTATACAGTACTTCATTCCCTCTCTCCCCTTCCATCTCCTTCTGCAAATTGAGACTGGCTGAGGGAAGGCTTAAAAGAGAATGAACTGTCACTTAAACTCTCTGCATCACTCAGTCATTCTTACAAACAGGGATCACAAATGGCTTCAGCTTTGTCAGGAAAGCTAAGCTTCTCAAAAATTCTCAATATTCAAGATGTGCAGAATAAATTGCAAAGAGCAGGTTTATCCACAAATACTTGTCTTTCAAAAGTAGCAAGCTCAAAGATGCTGGCAGCATGCATGCTGACACACAGACAGAGACACATAAACAGCCTTCAGAAGCTTCACTGCTTCCAAAAAAGCAGCTGCACTGTTCAGCATCTTTCCATAAAAGCTGGGGGAATTTTTACATGAGTGTTTGTACTGCATAAAGAGAAGTGTAGGAACCTGTAGGCTGATCTGCAGTTGGCATAAGGTTATATATACCAGTGCCTTCTCTGGAGGCAGGCTAATTACCAAATCTAAATTCTGAGTTAATTTCCACTGTACTTTCAGGATTATTCCTGAGACCCATCCTGATCCACTTTTAAATGCAGAGTTTACTATGCTAACTTCCACAGCTTAAATCGAGCTAACTATAACCACACTTAATTAACACAGGCCTTTTTAACTGACAACCCTTAGCTTCTTATAGAGGCTACCATTTATTTATGTCCAATGTGGGCAAAGCACAGCAGTCTCTGCAGTACACCTGGGCAGGCAGTGTGCTGGGGCCTGTCTTGCTGATTCACTGATACGGTTCTGCTCCCAGAGAATCAATGGCAGAAACAGTAGTGAATACTCACTTCTGGTGAGTATTGCAAGGATCCAAAGCAGCAAAACACTTATAGAAACATTTAAGTTACAAAGTTAATTGCTGAACTGGGAGCAGATCTGAGCATTTCTGTCTCAATGAGATATTTTTTTCTAATATAAGACAGAGACTTCTATATTTTCTTCAGCATTATGTAATATATTCCCTCCTGTTTGTATTCCTCTAATATTTTTAAACCTTTCCTAGCATTGCCATTGCTCAGACGCTTTAATCTTTTTTTTTATAGTGAAATATAAAATTATCATTCTCTACTTACATTTACTGAAGGTAAACAATCTTTTGCACAAAATAATAACAATAAACTTATTAGTGATTGCTGTGCTTAAGCCCAAGCAAAATGTGAGCTGATTTTCTACTCTATTGAGAATTCCATTAATCGTCAGGATAAAAAGATGGAGAAACAGACATGGATGGAGAATAAAATATGTTACAGGTTCAATATCTGAATATCTGAAATATTTAATAACTCTAGTATCACAACTCTTTGGTTATAATTGTGTCCAAAAGAATAGATGTGATATGATCATTCTCTCTCTTTGTCTTTTTCTTTTTGGACAACAACTGATCAAGAAGAGTGAGTGATTTTCCCCTCCAGTTCCTTCCCTCTGCTTCTGTCTCTTGAGAGCAATTCCTTTGCTGATTCTTGCAGCTGAGATTATGGTCCCATTTCTAATCAGTTACAGGATGCATTTTTCTGTCTTGAAGTGGACCAATGTGCAAGATAAATAATAAGATTATTTACTGTCTGTGCTCAGTTACAGTAAAGCATTCAAGTTTACATAAACAGCACATAATTTCTTATAAACAAAGGTACCTTTACTCAAAGCTAAACTGCCTATTTCATTGAAACTGTAGGATTTTCCCTGAAGATACTTTTCATATTTTTTAGGATATGAAAATCTGCATTAGACAATATCCTAAGGTATAGAACTGCACATACCTAAGAGGCAGAGAATGTTAGACAAAATGTCCCCATTGAGGTTTTAAACATCTGACATTAAAAGCAGCACATTGCATTCACTTTCATATGGTGAATCTTAAAGTTTAACAGAGGTAAAAAAGAGTCTAAGGTCAACTCCACTGTGTTTTTTCTAAAAAGCACAAAGGAAAAACACAACAGAAAGCAGAAGAAAATATTTTTCTGTCCTTGATTTTTCCTTGAATGGAGGCAATCTGCTAGAATTTGCATTTCACACTCAGGGCCCAGTTCTCTCCCTCCTGCCTGAACCACTCACCCCTGCTGTAGAAGTCAATGGGCGGTCGGTGTTCCTTGCTGAGACAGAATCAATTCACTTGTGTTTCAGAGGCTTATAACTCAACTCTTTGCAGTCCAAATAAATCGACAGCTTTTTCAAATTACAAACAACCTGCTTTCTCCCTGGAATCTTAGCTAATACATGTATGTGATATATGAATAGAATAGAATAGAATAGAATAGAATAGAATAGAATAGAATATTTCTGTTAGAAGGGATCTTCTAGCCCAGCTGCCTCTTGCCAACATCTTATCTGTTAAAAGCAAAAAAGTAATTCCAAAAGGATGGAAAAGAAGTGAAAAAAATGAGGTTTTTTTGTTTGTCCAGATAATACTAGGGGAAGTAATATCTATGATGCTCTGATCTCTAACATCCCTTTCTTACTAGTCCAGTAGTCATCCAGCACCTAGTTTGGTGTGGGTTACCTGAGAGAGCAAGCTGTTGTCAGATCTGTTTTCAAACAGCAATACTTTTGAAGGCATATGCATTATCTATGGTGCAGACATAAAACCATATAAAAATGTATAAAAACATAGCAGTTACATTTTCACTGTAGATGTTTGTTTAAGATAGCTGAAAGGAGGGAAGGAAGAATCTCCTCTTTAATATATTTAGAGCCACCTTGTGGTCCCTCTTTGGATATCTCCTTCATCCTCTCCTGGGAGCTGACACAGGCTTGATGCCTCTCAGGCACCTGTGTGCTGGGGGCTGCTCCCATCGTACCAGTCACTGCTGTCCCTCTATCCCTCACCAACAACCTCAGAGACCTGAGAGAACTTGCCATGTGCTTTGATTACAAGATTTTCTCTGGACTAAGTCAACATAGTAATTTGTTGAGGCTCCTGCTTCCTAACATGGTCTCCCAGGCAATATCTTAAAGATATTTAATAGAATGTAAATAAGAGAATAATTAGAGAGTGTGAGGACAGGCTTTCTTTCAGCCTTTCCATCCAGTTTCAGAAAGCTGGAACCTGGTGATGTTTTTAGCATTTTTCCAAACTGAATGAAAGACTTACCCACAGGACAATAGTGGTAAACATTTCCTACAGTATATCTCAAATACTGGTTCACAATGGAGATGATAATGAATGGATTTCCCACTTGCACAATAATTCTGGTTTAAAAAAATACAATAAAATCATAATATTATCTTTTTGTAAATCTCCTTTTTACAACTATTCAAAGCCATGTATGTTGGCACTTCTCTGGCTCAGTAAAACCTTTTTATGAGATAACTTTAACATATAAAGACAGAATATTATTGTGACTATTTTAAAGTTAAACAAGTGTTTTGTTGAACTGAGGTCCATGATTTTTGCTGAGATTTTATTTCTGATGATGGAGCACAGTGGTAGTCAGGCAGGGAAAGATGCATCTGAATGAATGGTGCCATCAACACCAACATTTAAGTCAATAACAATGCCATTCATCTGCTCCTGTTACAGCCCAAGGAGGGCAATGGGCAAATCTGTGGCACAATTCATAGATGCCTACAAAAGGTTTGATAAGCCATGCCCTGAAGTGCCTCTCCAACAACTCTGCAGGTGAGCAATCTCCAGTGAGGATATCTAGATGGCAAATTCCAACACAAGGTGAAATTACTGCTACTTATGGTCTCTGCAGATGCTTCCTCATCTTTGACAACATCAGTAACTTAGGTTTGCTTGTGCATATATTTGAACTAACACAGCTAAGATGCGTTTAAAGCCAATTTTAACAAAGGGTGTCAAAGCCTCCTGAACTAATGAGGGTCTTTTCACCAACTTCATTAGATTTTGGATCTGCTCAAATCCTTCACTTCATGACCTGTAATGATCCCAGAAGGCTCCAGTGAAGCAGCACACTAAGCACTACTAAACCATAGATAAATGTACATATTTGCCTCCTAGCGCATTCCCTGAGCTGCTATTTGCTCTTTTCTTAAAAAAAAAATTTACCAATCCAGCCACAGAGAAGAAGGTGAAGAGGCTGGAAATAAGTTGGCACTGAATTGCTTTGATTTTCCTCCCACTCAAAGGGAGTTGCCACCAGTAGCTTAAGAAGCAAGACATCTATTTTACCTGTATTTGAAAAAAGAGTAGGAGACATATTTTCCCTCCTTGAGATAAAGGACACTTTGGATGTACCTCATGAAGTCGTTGACTACACTCTTTTCTCTCCCTGGATGTCTCTACCCAAGCAGCACTGCAAGGGTACTTGTATGCTCAGGGTGTTCTTCCAGTTTGGAGCTCCAGTTCTCCCAGCCTGGGGGCTGCCCATACCACTGCTCTCAGTTCATGACCCGCCATAGGCAGATGCCCGACTCATCTCTGTTCAACACCATCTGTCATGGAGACAACACAGCATAGGTAGAAAAAGGACAATTTTTTTGCTCTAATCGCTTGTAGGAGCCAGGACATGAGCTCTGGAAAAGATCATGAAGAATACATATAGAAAAGAAATGTCTTAAAAGGGTATAACAGTACTACCTATCTCACAGGTCAGACAGAATACAGAGCAGAGAGGAAAAATCTCACTCTGAGCTCAGACACTGCCAAGTTACCACGTTCCATTAGCAGACTGATGGCAGGTTGGAGCAGGTTTGGAGGTGCTCTTCCAAAATGCAGCCTGTACTGCTAATGTGCAGGAATGGGACAGCACATCCAGGCAGAGGAAGGAGCAGATAGGGCTTTGTGCACTATAGAAAGAAAACGGAGAAGGAGTAAGAAAGAGAAGAGCAGTTTGGTCCATGCAAGAAGACTGAGCCAGCTGCAGTGGTCAGAGATAGCGTGGAGATGTGGAAAGCAAGAGAGAAGAAGGGAAGGGCTGATCCCAGCAAGTGTGGAAGACTTAGCCCAGTTGGCCCCTGAGCTGGGAGGGAGGGAAGGGGAAAGCAAGGAGAAGGGGGAGAGGCTTTGCCCCCCGGGCTGGGGGAGCGGGAAGGAGCTGGAGGGAGGTGGTTAATAGACTGCACTCGGCTGCCTCACCAGGAGTGGCAGTGACACCTGACTGGGAACTGGGGGAAAGAGTTGGAGGCTTATTAAAGCAGCCGGACCCCGGCTGAACCCCACGACTACACGCTAGGATTGCTGTGTGCCCCTTGATAACTCACAGCTGCTGATAAAGTCCACTGGTAATGGCTTTTTGCTAATGAGAAAAGTGCCGCTGATTATGACAAATAGCCTTGGACCAACAGGCTAAGCTGCTACATAGGCTCCCAATTGTCAGTCTGGGTGATTTTTGCATTTCATTATTTCTTTCCTGACGTCCTGGCTCCTTCTATCCTTAACATACTCCCAGAGCCGTGTGTCACAATTTTAATAACACTTCTTTATCTCAATTTTTCCCCTCTCTCTCCATGGGAGCTGGAAACAAAAGGCTGTTACAGAAATAATGTTTAACCTCGCTGGTGTGCTGCAGCGAAAGAAACCCCACAGCTATTGTTCAAGAATTAAAAAGGCGTAAATAGGGCACACAGAGCCCACTCAAGCCTTAAAGACAGACTTTTAAAAATAACTATTATTACTATTATTTAGAGCTCTCTCATGTACAGCTCCATGTTCCCTTTCCCTTATCCTGTGACAAAGGCATAGCACATCGCTAAGCACTGAGAATGAAACCTCAGTGGACAGTGACACTGTCTCCTTGATGTGAATGCCTTCTAAGAATAGCAATACTACTTTAAAGGGAAGAAGGGGATGTGCAGGAATCATCAGGGATTTAGAATAAACCTGCTATCTTCTTTGCAATGGGTTACAAATCATCTTAAAAAAATGAGAGCTGAAGAGTATTGGGTGGGTACAGCAGGATTGGTTCTGAACTGGTTTCAGAATTAGGCCAATGGATGCCTTAAGACTAGTGTAAAAATTATGCTTTCTGCCCTCAAGTTCACGAAACAGCAGCAAACAACTAAAACTAAAGTTCACTGAGTTCTCTCTCCTGCTCTCATGTCACTAGGATTTCCCAAAGAAGATCTCTGCCTTTGAGGTCACATTGCTGCCTAACGTCCCTGACTTGCACAATGGACTGATCCCACTGCTGGTTCCTTGTGTGTTGTCCTCACGCTGCCCATTCCTCCTGCCCATGTCCTGGTGTTCTGCAAGAGGCAGAAGAGGTGAAGCACAGAGGCATCTTGCAAGTGCTAATGGGGAAAGTAGGGGCACATGGGTCGCACTGGAGGCAGCACTTGAGCAGTTGCATTTTCAGCCCCCAATAGCCTTGGAAAAGTAAACCCAAGGATATACAAAAACATTCTGGACAGCATAATTAAAAATCTGTGGCAGGCAAAGTGGGGGCACAGGAGCTCCCCCCCAACCCCATTAACTAGTGAGTCAGTGGGAGGTTTTAAAAGACTGAATGATCAGGAGAGTCTGCAAAAGAATTGGGAGCTAAATCAGAGTTCAGAACAGGGGATTTAACCGTACCACTGTTCTTCATGTCTATCACCTGCATTTCTCTTTGTCTACAATTTTATAAATGGCAGCACTAGAATAACATTTGCTTTACAAGTGTTATAGCTACATTACATCGACAACATTAAAATCATCCAGTTTGGAAAAGAAAATTGAGCTTAAGCCTCTCTTAGTCACCCTGTGATATATAACATGTAACTAAAGGATTCTTGCTTTGTTTTTTAAGCATCTTGAGAAATTTTGGTCCTTCTAGACTTTGTCATCCCAAACAGAAGGTGAAGAGAGATGAATCTTCAGTTAGTTTCTCCCTTCACTATTATCTCTTTAAGATTTTCTTGAACTTACAAATCATGAAAAATGCTAAAAATACACAAGAAAATTATAGGATCTGTTTGGAGTCTGAAATATTCTTTGTAGACAGCTATAAAAACACGATGTTGACAAAGTCTAACTTTAAAAAAAAAACCATACAAACCAGGTGAAATTACTGTGCCAAAGACTTAAAAAATAATCTTATTTTCTAGAAAATGCTTTCTAACTTTACAACAGAGCTCACTCTCTCAATACTATACAGCTTCATTATGTGAAGGTGATTAGTATGAAGAAGTTTGCAAACTAGTTTTATTTGCTTTACTATGATTTCTGCTACTCCACAACCAGAGGGTTAATTGCGGTATTAAATTTATTTATGAGAGGAAATTTTACTGGATAAAAAATCCACACTCAGTTCACATAAGTAGTATCAACTGTGAGCACTGGTGCAAGATCAGAGCCAGAAAATTAATGCACGATCAATTACAAAATCACTTGCAGAGCAACAGCCAGATAATAATCACTCTCTTTGAGAAGGAAACCTTTGCAAAATCCTACTGTCCCTTCAAGATCCCCTTTGGTTTGCTCTTGCTGATAACCTGCTGAAAGTCACATCTCATCCTGGTTTCTCTAAAACAAAGCTTGAGGAATATTTCTCAGTCAGGCTATTTCTGCGATGGCAATCATGACACTCACTAACTTCTCCAGTTCTGAATTTCACTGGATAATATTACACCAACACTGAATTTTTGATGTCTTCAAAATAAAAGTAGCAGCCAGGCTCTGACACCTAATTGCAAACTTCTCCCTCATATAGGGCCATCGGTTTCAAGTCACTTACCTGGAGAGTGGTCCCATTACATTGAACCTAAAGGGCCCATATTAAAAAAAATCCCCGCTGTTGTTCCTTCTTAGCCAACCTCCAGCCTGCCCTCTAAATGTGGCCTTCCTGCATCCCTTACAAACACCTGGAAAATGCTTAGGAGAGCACGGATGCCCCTGTAAGAGCAATAACTACAGCCATAACAAGTCACACTTACAAAGTTTCTGACAGCTGAAGAGATTTTAACATTTCAGTCAACTTCTGGATTGTGAGCTAAATTTTGCTGTTGTTAACCTGGAAATTTTCAGTTATGTCTCAGAACCAGTAAAAACCTACTAGCAGCTGGAAATTTTGTAGCACGCTTACCTGAACATATCCAATCTTAACATCAAGACAGATAAATGTTCCCAGTATTCATTAATTAAACAAGCAAGGATTAAAACCTGTGATTTTTTTCAGCCTTTCCTGCTTTTAAACAGTATTTTTTAGAAATTTTGTTTTTTTCACACTCCATTTATTTGTGGAGTTTTTCATGGCCTTATAGATTTTTGTGTTTGGCATTTATTCTTTCCTGCACAGAGAAAGCACTTCCCAAAATTCATGTTTGGCTGCTATAAATGTGAGGGCATTGTTTTAAGGAAATATTTATATGTTTAGGTCTATTGACCATTTATACCATTATTTAAAGGGGTCACAGAAAAGGGCAGTGGTTATTAAAACAGAGAGTGAGGAAAAGCAGGAGAGAGACAGAGAGAGCGAGAGGTAAGAAACTCATAATGGGATTTTTCATGTGGAACGATCATTTTATCTAATACGTCTGAAAATGTAATCCATTACTGCTAATTACCATGCTGGCATTGAAATACAGGATCGCACTTCCTCCAAATCCAGATAGGGGCCCAAATATCTCTGTTCATTGTTCTTCCCATCCCACCTCACCTCCCTCCCTTTCTGCTTCTCCAAGAAGAAATTCAGCCCTTCGGACATTAGTGAAGAAGGGCCCGAGGTCTCCCTATCGTCCTAAAGCAGAAGCTAAACAATATTAGCCAATCATTTTTGATAGATGAAGCATGGAAATTAGTTCCAGAGTTTAACTGATAACTGAAACCACACAGTTACATTCCATTATGGCAGCCTTAATTGATGAGCTCATTAAGCCCATTATTAGAGAAATTGATTTCAAATAGGCACTTAAAACTGGCTGGCAAAAGAAAAAGGTGAAGAGATACCGTACAATGTGAAGAAAGTAACTAAAATACATAATGAAGCAAGTAATTTTATAGGTTTGTTTAATGAAAGCCTCAAGAGCATATTAGTTGCTGTGTGGATTTTAAACACTCATTTTATGTACTAATAAAGCTCACGTCCATTATGGGAGTTCTGAATGCCTCCAATCTTTAATGCAGCTCTGCTACTAATTAATTAATTAACCCCAGCTGAAGCAATCAATTAGTCATGCAGAATCGACACTTTAAAGGTCTGCCAGGTAGCACTGGGTACCAGCACAGAACAGTGGAAACAAACTTTCTTTTTCAATTATTTTTATTTTGCTTTCAGCATAACAGGAACAAACAAACAGGACTAAAACTTAAAGGCTGCATTATCAGCATAGTAAAAATGAGTAATTAACCCTTTGATCTTAGACTATTTCAGAGGATAAAGCAGTGGAACAGTATTGGGAATTTTAGAGGTAGATTTGGATTGGAAATGCACAATCTGGACAGTTAATTTTTGATATGTTCATCTCAAGTAGCTGCTGCTTCTCAGATTAAATGTAGTCTGCTGCGAGTTTCTGGGCAACTGCATGGGAGTCAATTTTCAGACCTTGGGTCTTATTAAGAAAGTAAGTACATGCAGTAAAGTTATAAATATTAATTCCTCCAGAAATAGCAATTTCTATTAATTCTTTGGGAAAACAAAGCAGAAAAACAAGCCCCTTGGTATTAACCCCTCTTGTGTCTTTTGATTTCCTCCTTTTACCTTCTCTTGAATGCTGAAATGTAGAGCCTTTGTCCAAAGGGCACTATATAAATGGCCCTTCATTAAACAAAGCTCATCAGCCATGACCGATTAACCTCAGTTGTAAAGTGAGATTGCTGTCTACGTGAGCTTAAGCGTGGATAAGCTGCTTTACTGGAAGACTGAACTGAGGATCTTTCCACTGGGGGGAATTTGGAGGAAAAGCACAGGAGATTTCACTGAGGAGAGAGTTAAAAAAGGGAGCAAGACAGATTGTATTTCTTTTTAAAAGATCTATTATTGCTATTATTATGGTTGCTGTTATTAGCAGTAGTATTAATCTTCTTTTTGGTCAGCTTGCTGAGCTTGGTCAGGTGCTGAGGACTCTTGGCAGAAGGTCTCTTGGTGATGTTGGAGTCAGCAGAAGAGCCTGAATAAAGTTCATTCCTGATAAATGCAGAGACATAGAATTTTTCCTTTGGTTTTGGGACTACATTTACATATTATTTTCAAGTCTTTCCAGAAAGACTGAGAAGATGACATAGAGTGTCAATGTCCAACATTGCTACCTATCTTCTCACCTCATGTTTTACAGCTACCTAATACTAATACTAACTTGTGGTCTCAGGAGACATCTGTACTTCTACTTCAGGCATATGCCTTATCTTCAGTGGCATTTGGAAACTGGGTAAAAAAGCACCCACAATACTGAATCTCTGCTTATTCTTGGCACTTCTTATTCAGCATGGTGCTTCTGAGATTGCATTTTAAGATGCCCTACTCAAGGAACTTACAGGCCCTGTCCAGGAGTCAGACTATGCACCAAGGGCTGGACATCTAAACTGTTAGATGCTGAAACATCTAAGCATAGGTACCCAAGTCCTTTATTGTCTCTTGGATTTCATTCATAGACTTGGCCCATACAGTTGGGAAAACTCTTCATCTGTCTGTGGTCTGGAATGTCATACAGAGACTTGCCTGAAACAGTCCAAAATGCAATGTTGTGATCAAGGATTTCTGCTACAAAGGGGAAGATCCTCAGATGCAATCAAGGCAGGAGGAGAAACGCCTGAAGGAAAATTAGTCACAGAATGATTGACAATGCAAGTGTCCAAGCCAGCTCTTATGATTTGCTGATCCAAGCAAATATCATTCTAGACTGCATCAGACAACAATTTTTAAGCATAACTAAGGAAATATTGGATGTAAGGACTCAGCACCAGACTTTACATTAAAAAAGGAATATAGTTCCTAAAAACACTGCCAGGAAAGATGAGTTCTTTCCTGAACTGAGGCTGAGAAAAGTTATGAAGCTATCTTGAGAAATGGAGGCCTCTCTTTTTAAGAAAGCTTTGCTTGCTTAGCCTAGCAAAATGAAGGCTGATATGTGATATAGTTCTCCCTATAAATACATCAAAGGAGCATCTTCTCCAGCAGGTAGAAAATCTATTTAAACTAAAGGGTAAAGTTGGCACAACAGCAAATGCATATGAATAAATAATATTCAAATAATAAAATTCAAATTGGCCATAAATAAATTTAAACTGGAAATTAGAAGAAATTTACCACCAGAGGTGTGAGATTTGGGAATAGCCCTCAAGTGGGAAAAGTCAGAGAAGGGAATCTGAAGGATTTCAGAAGGAAGATTTATTTATAATAGTTTATGATAAAGACTTTATGACCTGGTTGACTTTGGTATGCCTCAGAGAGGATCCCCTTTCATTGCCTTTGGAGGCTAAGGCTGCTGCACGCAGCATCCAGGTGGGGTTTTGACAGGCTCATTGCTATATGCATGTGCAGACAATGAAAACCAGGAGCCAAAAGGATCTGCTTAAGTTGCTTAAGAGCATTACCAGACATTTGTGTGATTGCAACCAGAAGAGCAGCCTCCTTTTTTTGTCCGTGCTGGCCTCAGGTATTCTCCAGTCCAGCTCAGTGTACAATCAGTGCCTTTCCCTTTCTGAATTTATAGCGATGAGTGACTGCTGAACTGAACATCTTTGGCTGTATGAGGGAGGCAAGATGCTGTCCTGCCTCCTCTCCTGAATGACAGAAGTGCTAAGATGTGCTACATTTATATTGCTGATAAGCAATGCAAGGAGCACAACTGATATCAAACATGGATACACTTGTGACCAATTCACAGTCACAAATATTCCAAATATTCATCAGGGAGAGAACAGGTTTCACCATATGGTCCAAATGACCTGCTACCTCTGTTAGCCAGTGAATATGCAGAACATCAAGCTGAATGAGTGTTTTCTGTGTCACCAGCAAAATATTGAGTATATTCTGTATCATCTTCATTACTGAGATACTTGAGCACAAAAAGAGCTGGAAGCATGGATTTGAGTTCCATAGTGGAGTAAATGGCTCTGAAGTTATAAAGTAATTTTTTGATTTGTAAATTCTGCACATTTGGCCTGGAAGTCATAGAGGGCAGCCATTTACTTTTCAAAACAGAACTGCATGTAGTATAAGAAAACACTTTGGGTTCTTCCTTTTCTTGCCTTCTTTCAGTTGGTGCTTTAACGTCCTCATTTCTCTTTCTGTGGTTTAAGTCTAGGTGATTCCCCAGAGTTCAGGGTGCTTTGGGACAGGCATAAAAGTATGGACAGCATAAAACGAGCAAAGAATTTCACTTACTGTGTAGCTTCTACCCCAAGACCTGCTGGACAAAGTTGGTTACAGCACATAGGATGGCATATAGTTTGTGATCATAAAAACTCTTGCAGTTTGAGTAACAGCAGAGATCTGGTTACTGCGATGACATGATCAAATTGATAAACTCACAGGCTCAAACAGGTTAAATTATGTGGAAGGCTGGATGATTCAAATATCAAAACCACACAGGTTAATGTTCTTCTAGGACATCTTAAAAAGGCTGAAAACTTCATAAATCAGCCACAGGCTGACGGGAAAGCATTCAAAGCATCAAAGCAGGACCAGGAGGTCGTTCCCATACTACCTCAAAGAAGTGTCTACTATGTTCACAGTCAAGAAAATACATTCAAGATGTGCAGAGCCCCAAAGCAAAATGTAAATTCAACGTATCAGCAGTGAACCAGTTCTCACCTAATTAAGTCTGCAGAATATAGGCAGGTTGCCTGCACAGCACTTGTACTACTGCAAAACTGTAGCTATGCTACATTTTCCAGCTTTGTTTCCCAGAACTCCAAGTAAAAATATCATCACTTTACCCCTTCATCTCATTTTACATTTGACAAAATAATTATTTTTGCCTAGGGTCAACTAATTTTCCACAATGTCAGTGCAAAAACTATTGTTTTGTTAAGGGTAAGCATTTTTTATCTTAGAAATAGTATCCAAACACTAAGAAAATAATATGTTTAAAATTTAGACATGTTGCATCCAGAATCAACATAAAGTAGCACATTACAGAGGTGATGATGAAAGGCAAGTGAGTATTACAGCCATAAGGATGATGCTAGAATAAATGTGGGCTGCAATGGTTCACTTTGCACTAAAATAACATAGGAGCACTCACCTTGCAAGTGAAAACTTCTTGGAGCAGAGGGAGAACGGATCAGCTGATGGATGGTTAAGTCTGAAATCACTGCAGCAGAAATTAGCATGTGCCTATGTCATAGAATTAAGTGAATCTAAATAACTGTTAGCGCAAGTCTTGATGGCACAAAGGGAGAAAGAGAAGAGAAAGTGAAGGCTGTAAATAAAATTAAAAAAAAGAAAAAAAGAGACAACTGAGTATAAAAGCACAGATTACAAACAAAAAGAAAGCGTATTGCCAACTATAGGACAAATATCACCAAATCTTATAAGGGACTGATTAGTGCCTGATTCATTCAAATCCTTCATCTGTGAGAAACCACCAGGGATATGAATCCAAGCAGATTATAATCAGTTGAAATATTAGCTTGAATACAACAGCACAAAACCTCTGAACATCAATCTGGGAAACAGGCTTTATATACCAGGGCTGATTTTGAGCTGCCTGTTCCTGAGGTGCAGAGAATGAAGCCTAAGACAATCATGTCTCTGATTTTATGCAAGTTTTAGGCCTGTGTAATTCCAATGGCTGATCCAGAGTAAACAGACAGAATAATCACTGTTTGGAAAATAAGAGAAAATTACATGTCCTCTGTTAAAATTTCATTTTTTCATCCTCTCCTTTACATTTTATATCAGATATTTGATAGCAGTTTTTGAAGATTTTTTTCATCAGCTGAATTTAAAGTGCAAATGTATCCAATTTCAATTTGCTGTTTAAGATACCACAGGACTGCATCCAGTGTTGACCATTGTCCTGTCCACGGTTCTCCACCCTGAGCTCTTTGCTGTGAACTTCTTTGGCCCGTGGAGGAGCACACTTCAACATCACTGAATATCACTGAATTTTTTTGGAGTTGGAAGGGACCATAGAGATCATCTAGTCCAACTCCCCTGCCAATGCAGGACCACCCAGAGCATGAACATGACACAGCTAATCACCATTTATTTACACAATTCAGACCACAAGGAAAAAGCCTCAGTTTTAAAGGAAAAAACCTCAGTTTTGAATCAGCTAAGCCCCATTCTGGCCCAGGAGAAGCTCCTCATGAACATCCAAAAGGCACACACATACTACATCCCTTGCAGAGGCTGGGGACCTGCTCCCTGCATCAGCTGTGCTCACTACTGTTCAGCTGCAGCTTTCTCCCCTCTCTCCAGGTAGAATCACTTTATTCTCTGGTTTGGTAGCAAACTGTATTTCTGGTGTATTAATCATTAATCACCACCGAGTTTCTGGCTGAGGTTCAGGACAGGCAGGTTTTTTCCTCTGGAAACAAGGCTCTGTCTAGTGCCCTGGGAGCAACTAGCTTGCTGCAAGGAAAGTTTTTTTAAAACAGTAGTATTTCAGATAAAAATGTAGATTAAACACTAGGAATTATATTAAACTTAATGCTTGCTTACTTTTCCCAGGTGTGGTAGGTTTGGCAATACAACTTCTCTTTCTTTGTGTCATCTCGTACCCTCCCAGACTTTCCAATTCCTACAACGGTTGTTGTAGGTCGTTCCCAGCTGAGCTATTCTATTCTATTCTATTCTATTCTATTCTATTCTATTCTATTTTCATTGAGTCTCCACTATGCCCACAAAAACTAGGCTATTATGAAATCAATAGGTCTCAGCTATCAGTCAATAGATCTCAGAGAAGGGGATGGGCAACACTATTAACTATGAGCTTTGTCACCACCACATCAGTCTGACCTGGCAAGCCATGTACTCTTATATATTTACCACAACAAATAAAAAGCATATACCTATATAAACTCCTGTTCTCTGTTGACCTCTAGCAGCCTTGCTAATGGGCTGCACGTGGCCACACCTGGGGTTTTGCTGTCACCTATCAGCACCATGTCTGTCCCTAGATTGTGGATTTGATTTTCGTACAACATTTAAGATACTGCTTATCTGCTTATTTATGCAGGGCTAAAGTAAAATCAGAGGAGAAAAAAACCTCTTTCTTACCATCCTACTGATAACATCATAAATAATATTAATGACCAGCAGTTTTTAGGGGTTTTTAGGAAGGCATGACCCCTGTCCTGAAGGGCTCGGGTCCAGCAGGACAGCTGCAAGGAGCAGAGGTGCAGGGTTTCTGCTATGGAGCCCCTTCCCTCTGAAGCTGCTGAGAGTAATTCCTTAGCGTGAGGAGTAATAAACCAGTCCTCTCTATGCTCTGTGAAAAATATAAAAACAATCTTTGTTTTGAAGTTTCAAACTCTTGGTTCAAATTTCCATTGCCCCTTAGCTGCATGTTTCCTCAAGCTTATGGCTACACATGACAGAAAGAAAGAGGAAGCAGGGAGTCCGTAAGCTTAATAACCACTTGACTTTCACAAATACTTTCTGCTACAAGATGCTGAACAATTCAAAAATGTTCCAGTATTTATATTGCATCCCAGATTAAATAACTGTTGTCATTTTCTGCCTTCATTGTTTTAATAGTCAATTCAATTGAAAATAGGCCCATTAAAAGTATTCATTTGTAAAATATTGCACTATAGCTATTTTTTTTTATTTAGCAGTTCTGAAAACACCTACCAAGTGATTGCCATTTAAAACCCACTTAAAGTCCAATTTACACAACATTTGTGCTTGTGTAAATAAGGTTTGCTGTTATGCTAATGTGCAACTGCACCACTTGTGCTGTTTTGAAGGATAATTCACAATTTTAAATTGTGCTGTATGACAGAAGAATTCAAGGATGTTTTAATCACAGCTTTCGTTAGCATTAATCAGATGTAAAAGCACATGCTGTTTTGTCTGCTGCTGAGAAGCAGTCAGAGTAGACAAATGACTGTGAGAAGATTTACAGTTCTTCTATTTCTGATTTCCAATTAAATCCTGAGTATTTAGTTAATATTCTCAACTGGAAATTTCATGATAGAGCCAATACGCAGAAAGATCCATAACACTGTTTAAAAAAAACCCAACAAACACAAAACCAAACAAACTAAAATCCAGCCTCCACAAATTTGCTTGCAATAGTGTTTTTATTCCAAATAACTGTAATTTTTCCTCTGGGCATTGCTGCAGATTATGCATTTTCCTTCATGATTTTTTAATGACAGACTAATTTACCTATTGTCCAAGTGCATTATACACTGTAAGTATGGTTATTTAATTCAGCACAAAATCCACCATGTCAAGATTAATTCATATTTACTAAATGTTTATAAATTAGGTAACTAAATCTTCATGGAAGAATGCCAACGTGTACCAAGACTTACTTCTTTTCTTCACAGAAATTTCTGTAAGTGCTTATAACCACCAAGGAACTATAAAGAACTGATAGTAACAATATATTTACAAATCATCTGCTGAGACCATATAAACACTATAAAGCAGGATTATTTTTCATTATAGGTTTGCAGAGTGGCTAGCAAAACGGGATCCTAGTGCATGACAGCA
Organism: Scolopax mira; assembly: GCA_004320125.1. NCBI lineage: Eukaryota > Metazoa > Chordata > Aves > Charadriiformes > Scolopacidae > Scolopax > Scolopax mira. The sequence goes on from BJBW01004852.1 coordinate 99,433, forward strand.
GTAGCTATGGGCTACTGCTATACAAATAAATACTCATAATGTGTATACACTAGACTAAAAATATATAAATGTTGGAATAAATATAGTAGTAATATTCCTCTGCTCCTAATCATTTAAGGGTGAATCTGCATACTGTTTCCTCTTCAGAAACTCTCTCACAATGTGTTTAACTTAACCTCTGGATTGTGCTGAATTTAAAACTATCCTTTCAGGGCTTCGGCTCAGCTAATCGTATCAGACCCTGTTCAAAGAGTCCTATGAGCCCAGAAAGCTTTTATTTACATTCGTATTTCATTCCCTGGCCCAACACCTATAATCTCTGTGTATTTTACCATTTAAATTTAATGCAGTTATAACGGACAAACATTTTAAAAACATTTGGTGGGATTTCTATTCTGGCTATCCCTCCTCTAAAACTCCTTCACTAATCCCTTATTTTCTTGCTGCTGCTTGCTTCTGCAGTTTCTGACCTGATCCTGCCAGCTCTCCTCAAATTGTCCCCATTCCTCCAGACAGGGATCCTAGACTCTGCATTCACACCAGCAGTCAGGCTTTCAGGAGCATATCCCTGCTCTCTTTTAGCCTTGAAAGGTGTCGATCTATATAGCTTTGAAGCACTCGTTGCACAATTTGTGCTGTGATGATTAAACCCTACAGGACATTCTACTATCACACATCTATCTCCTCTACAAGATCTCTCTACCTTATACCTACCAGCAAGATGTAGAAGCAGTATGTCCTGTTGCAACAATATTTTTACCATTTAACACAGTGCAGGGTCGATACATATTGCACCAGGTGTTTTCAGAGAGTCACTTGATGAGTGGGAAACAGGCTGGGAGCCACACAACAAAATGTACCTACAGTGTAGCACTGTGACTTTGAGGAGCTGTGTTATCACATGCCTCATGCCTACAATGCTGCAATTTATGCTAACACGAGGTTTAGGCTTTTATTTATTTATTTATTTTTTTATTATGACTTTTATTACTGACAAAGTAAGGCTCAAGAACATGTTGCAGCACAATGGATAGAGTGGAGCTGGTCACCTGTCAGCCAAGACCTCAGCTCAGGCTCTATTAATATTCATGCTTGAGAAGGTTTCCTTGGATGTAGGCGCCTCGTCAAAACATTTATTCCTGGTCAGTATCAACACCTGAAATAGTGATTTTCACTAGTGTGACTATAAAATAAATTCCCATCTAAGACTTCATTGCAACAATGAGGTTCCTTAACATAGCTCCTTGCCTATAATAAATTTGATTACCTCTTCTTTTATGGAAAAGCAGGGAGAATGTAGGCATACATTGTTGCTGACCTGAAGGGAGGAGGTAGGTTTCAGTGCTGCTAGCTATCTCCAAATTTTTCCTGCAATGCTATTTCCATGTTTCCTATGCTCATGTTTCCCCTTTAGCTAAGGTATCACACAACAGACAGTCAGTCAGACAGAGCTGTCTTCCTGTGCATAAACACTGCAGAAGGCATGAGGCAGCCAACACAGGCTGTGCTTGGAGGATGTGGGGACCTGTTCAACCCCTATAGTTACAAGAAGCTCCCTTGGTGATTGAACAACCCATTCACAGCTGTTTGGGTGGCTGTGAATATCTTCCTGTCTTTCCTGTCCCTCAGAAAGGACTGGACCTCAGGAGAGCGGTAACAGGCTCAGCCAGCCTTCTGAAGCCTCTCAGACTCTGCAGGGTTGAAACACTTTAGAAACCACCCTTGACAATATATTAAACTATTTCTGTCAATGCTTCTACAGCTCATCTGATAGATACTAATGGCTTCAACCAACAGTCCTATTTAGCATGATTATTGTTTTCATTTTTTAAAATGCACTCCATGCTCAGTTAGTGCTAGACACACCTTCATTACTCCTATCTGTTTGGAGAATCACAGCCTCCAGACTGACATATGAGACATCTCAGGATGGCTGAAAAGCAGTTCATTATGTGAATACATCACGTATCCTGGTAGCATCAATTGCAGTAACAATTCTTAATGCAGCTAATAAGGTGTTAAAAGTCTCTACTGTTTTTTTGGTTATCTGACTTGTTTAAGATACCAAACTGGGTTTTCATCACTTCTCAATTGGAAGGTTTAGCAGATTTAGTCTTCATTAAAAATATATATATTCCCTAGGCATGCATTTTTTTTTTCAGAGATACCTCTACCCTTATAAAGCAAACTGAAAAGTGCCATGGAGTTACTGAGTACAAAATGGTCTGCCAGTTGTAGCGAATACAGATTGCAAGGCACTTTCTTGATCATTGACAGCTGTGGATGTTTATGTTGCAATCCTACGAACAAAGAAAAATCTGGACTACTTTCTTCTTGATGTCAAGATCAGTTTAAAGGAATAGCGGTTTGTTACCTGACAGGTAGACAACAGAATAAATCTAGCACTAAAGAATAACCATTCCAACAACCTAAAATACTCTTACCAAATAACACCCCTTCTGGATAGCAAGACCCATACACTGTCTGTCTATCTTTTTCTACAGCTCTCAGGACATGGAATTTAGGTCAGAGGTGCCAAATCCATTCTGTGGAGAGGAACAAGTTCTAGTGTAAACGATACCAGATGTTAATCTAAAATAACACTCCTTCACTCCATGCACAGCAGATTTCCCATACACATCATGATGACACATTCCCATACACAGAGATTAAAGAAAAGATCTATTCACAACACAACTACATTTAGTTAATGAGAGCCCAGTAGTCTGCTGGGTGCTACTCTGACCCAGTCTGTGACTTTGCACAAGCACATTTTTTGATGACTGATCCCAGGATCAGGAAGAAAACTTGCATGCCCATACATCGTCTAAGTTCCCTAACTCATGAAGCTCCATACAAATGGGTTGGTCCAGGGCTAGTAATCTGCTTCCTCCCCTTCCTACATTGCTAACAATTCCTTTTTCTGAGATGAGAAATAAAAGAAAAATGCAGATAGTTAAAGGATTTTCAAATAACAGTATTCTGCTCTGCTCTGGTAAGAATCAGAATGATAATGGACTTTCATATTAACTTACCATGGCTGTGAGACACTGCAGTTTATGACCTGAGTCCAGCTGCTTTTAGGACCTGCAATCTGTATGAGGAGTTCTGGTCTTCTGATACTCAGCATTGGTCCCATATTCCAATGAGGACATAACTTCAGCTGGATCCAAGCTCCACTTCATTCATCCCCTTCCAACTCAAATGATTCTATGATTCTATGTGTATTCTAAGTCACAAGATGTGAGAAAAGCCATGTTTCTGTACAGCCCCACTGTCTATATCATAGCTACATCCACAATAGATTAATGCTGACTGTATCAAGTAGAGATATACAGATTTAATGTTCCCCAGTGAAACTGGCAGATGTGGAGAATTCATAACTGAGTTTCATTACAGTCTGCAGATATGTTGTGTTGTCCTAATTAGGCTCCAATCTTGCACCTGAAGTCACTTGGATACCTCATTTTGGATCCCCAGAAGTCAACAGGCATTGCCCAGGAGCACACAGTAATGCATAATCTGACCCAAACATTGCTCTGGAAGGATCTCAAGAGACAGTAGCTCAGCCTCAGGAAGGATGATTGCTCTTTTTCTCCATCCTGTGATCAAATATGGTAATATTTCCTAAACATGAGCTTTATGGTGTCATTCTGCATTGTGTCAAAAATGGAGAAACCTAACATTCATTCCTATGGCCTATGTGGAATACCTTTCTAGTCTCAATCTATTTTGTCCCTACTTTGTCTTCCCTGAGAGCAATCACCAAGGAGGTATCAATGACCAAAAAAAGCCTGAAGCATCAGACGTAGAAGGAGCCACCAGTAGCAGGACTGAGAATGGCACTGGATAACCTGGGGGCTGCTCTCCTACATCTGATTGTATATGTTCTGGCAGCAAATAGGAGACTTCCAGTTTCCAGAGTGTCAGTACAGCACATTACACAAACATTAAATTCCCTTAAAAAATAAAAATCTCAATGGCCAAATTATAAACTCCTCAATGGTAATCGTAATGGAAACATTTCTATATCCCCACAGCTATAATGGGATTGCGGCAGTAATCCTACACTGTTTATGGTGCTGATATTTTAAATAATACATTCCATATCTTTTACTTTTCCCCTTTTTTCATGGTGCTGTACACACTTTGCATCCTTTCAATGACAAACACTGAGCAAAGTGCACCAATAAATTATTTCCTCTTTGAATCCTTTTACCAAAGGAAAAAAAAAATATCTACGTGCACACACAGCAGCTTGAGTCCAGCTAGTTAATCAGTTGCATTATTATTACCACCCACCTCATCCTGTTAAAAAGCCAGATTTTTCTACCATTTGTGCTGCTTTTAATCCATAGGAAGTCAATTTTCCACTCATGTATTAGTTTATTTTATATTTTCAAATTGATTCTACTATACATTGATTTCCTGTTGTGTGTATTGTATCCTGAGCTAGGATTATACGTTTAGTAGAAGTGGATATTCCTGACACATAAAGGTTGCTTCAGCTCTATAGGACCCTTATCTTGAAAAGGGAGAGTCCAATTTTATTGAAACAGCTAAAATCCCACTTAATTGAATTTTTTTTTTCTAAGATGTACAAGCTTAGAGACTTTTGGTTTCCAATTCAACTTCAGCTTCGTGGTGTTTAAATTTCCAAACCCATAAAGACCTTTATGAAAAAGAACTTACAAATATTGTATTTCTGATATGGTGAATTACTGAAGAAGCTCAAGGTAAGAAGCAGTGAAATATCAATACTTTGTAGAACATCTTTTGATCATGCTGGCTTTTCATGGCCTGTTTAACACGTTCCTATGGAAAAAGATCATGTTTGAACCTACATTTTACAATGTTAGAGCCCTGAAATGCTGCAGAGTAGAATTAGGGCTGTGCACTGGAACAGAAAGAAACACGCTACCCGACAACATTTGATGCAAGAAGATGAGGCAACAAGAAATCCTGGTTTCAGGGTAAAATTTTTGGCCCAGCTTGCAGCCATGGGAGTTTTGTCCTCAAAGTCTGGGGATTTTCAGCTTCAAGTACAACAGAAATTTTCCCTTATTAGATTACTGCTTGGATTGCTTCTAGTGTTAGTTTTCCTAAATTATATCCTTGACTTTCCTTATGTCTTAAGTAAAAAATAGACCTCGGAGGTTTGGGGTTTTTTTAGTTTTGTTTCAAGGAAATCCCAAAGGTCAGAGGAAGCTGCTCACCTCCCAGTCTGACTGCCCAAGCTCAAGTGTGTGGTTATTTGACCCACCCCAGCTGCGGCCACGGTTTCCATCTCCGAGGATGCCACGCTTGTGGCATCGCAGATGGGCAGACCCACGTTCTGTAAACAGGTCTGCTGGTGCATTTGCACCATTGCTCAGGTTTCAGCCAGGTTCTGCTGCCAGACCGGGGATCCCTGTGCAACGGGTCAGACCTTTCACCACAATTTCCCCTGGCTTGTGCCTGCCCACAGCTCCTCCCTGCCCAGCACGATGCAGGACAATCATCCCAACGATGAACACAACCTGTGCTCAGGAACAAAATGCAGCAAGAGAAGTGGTCTGCTGCAGCACTGCTACCCACAGGATGCTCTGGCAGGCAGCTAGCTAGGCATGTGGTGGTGCTTACACAGCAAAAGCCTTTAAAGATATAGTATAGTTTATATGTTGACAACTGAGATGACTGCTTGGGGGCAAGAGACCTAGGCAGACACAGAACTAAGTAACAAAGGTAATATTTGGAAATCAATCAACTTATTTTTGCAAATGCAGGGTTTCAGTTGAACTATTCAGTACTTCCAGTCATTCTACGACAGGGAGAATTAGACCCCAAACTTGTAGGTCCTTGACAGCCAGACCCCAAAGCGACTGGGATGCCATTAAACCTCAGGGCCTGACTTTTCTTGCGAGTTTGACTCCTTCAAAAAGGCATGCAAAACCATGTGAAGCCTGAATTAAATGGCACTTTGCAAACATTTCGCACCAACGATGAGGCATGGCAGCAAAGGACATGGTCCAAGTGGCTTGTGATGTGATTTCTGGTCCTCGGTTTATAGGTACTTGAGATACTGCTGTATAAAACCCCAAAACCCAGCATCTGGTGATTGTATTAGAGAGGGCTGAATGTGAGGCCCTAGGGATGAATCTCACTGCCTGTTATGCTTGCACAGGGAGAGAGGACATGCAGAGCATCTTCCCCTCCCTGTGCAGAACACTGGTAACAGGGCTGGTTCCCTGAGGAGGGGAAATGACGGGCTGCTCCAGGGAGTGAGAGGAACTCTCTTCTCTGACAAGCAGATTAGGGGGAATCAGTGACCATTTCCAACTAGAAAAAAGGAAAATTTAGCCAACACTGTTGGGCCAGCAGCAGTGACCTGCTCTGAGGAGGAGCTGCTGGATGGATTAATTATTCTCCTTTTTCTGTCAGCAGCAAGGGAAGGTTCAACCCCGTCATTTCTTAGGAAAAGCTGCAGTTTTGCACCAAAGGAGCAGCGGTTCAGGGATTCCCCTCTTAGGGGAGCCTGCACCTGTTCCCAGAGGGTCGGGGTGCTTCTCGCAGGGAAACCTTGCCAAGGCAATGCAGAAGGAAGATGGCAGAAGAAAGCACGCTTGCATTCAGAATGCAGATTTCAGGCAGATCTAGGTCTCCTGCATGCTGTGCATGCATTTCTGCTTTACTCCTTACCCCAGCCCAGGCTCTTTGCATTTTCACTGTCATATCATTCAGACTCAGGCTCTCTGCCCCCCGCCTCTGTGTGTAGAACATTTTTTCCTCTGTCACCCCATTTCAACCTTCCTCCCCCCCCTCCCTTTTTCTTTACATTATTAAAAGAACCTAGATCATAAGTATCAGAGACACGGTGGAGAAGCCACATGGTTGTGCTGTTGTAGCTTCCTGACCCTTTGGCCCTTTGCCCCTTCCCCTCTCCCCAAGCCCCTGTAGTGCCTTGTGGGTCTTGTTCACTTGCGGAGACTTTCATTATTTAAACTGCAAGCTCTTTGAGAGCAAAGATTGCCATTTTTGTGTGTGCAGTAATTAGCACCTTTCAAGAAGCATCACATAATTAATTAGCACTAATAATATGAAAGTGACTTTTTATTTTCTACATGCTTTTTAAGTGCTGGAGGAGAAATTCTATTTCTCAACAGAAATTACTTCCTCTTTCCAGATGTATGTCTCTGCAAAGGTAGATTATGGGGTTTTATTCAGTTTTGCATTTTCCCCACTGAAATATACTCACAGCTTCCCCTCCACCATCCCCCTAAGTGCTGTGTAAATAAAAAAAACCTCTAAATCTGCCCCAGTGTGGAATGTCTCTTTTAAAATGTCACAGTGTTCATTTTCAGAATCCTCTTCTGCATGGTTATCTCACTGCTCTTCACATTTGCTACCTTGTTAAGCCCCCACTGTGGTAAATAAAACATGAAGAGAAATAGAGAAAAATGTAAGGCTTTTATTTACTCTCATTTTTTGGATATATTTCTCTAGATGAATGCTTCTCCCTTTAATGAAACCCTTGACTGCTCCAGTGGTGAATGTGATTTAAGTACAGTGGAGACAGCTATGATTCACAAACCCTGTTCTACTCCAGCACTGACCGTTATCTGATGCCTCTTCATGCACAGTTGCCCAAATGACAGTTTAATGGCTCACTGTAAAGGCTAGTTATTTTGTATCTCTATCCAGTGAAAATGGCTAATGGTGATAAGGAAAGGAAAAAACAAAGCAATTGTTCAGATCTTCAGACTCAACCGAGCTACTTAGCACGTGCTGAGAGCCTTCAATTAATTATTTCTTCAGTCCAGTGAAGCACTCCAAGATGATTTTAAAACTCACCAGCTGCACTAAGAGTCTATGTTAACAGGGTGCAAGAAACTAAAATTGCACATAAGCAGAGCTAACGGGTTTATTAGGGATATGCTGATCACACCTGTATTCACAGAAATACCCCAAGCTGATTTAAGTGAAAAAACAAATAAAAAAAAATCCCCAGCTCTTCCCTCCCCTTTACCTTGCAGAGAGGAAAGACAGAAGAAAATATGTTTAAGGAAAGAAATATAAAATTATTTAATACACCTGTCTCAAGAGACAAGATTACTGCCATCGTTACTCCGCTCATAGTGATTGCATGTGTGTACACGTGTGTGTATGTCTGTGCATGTTTCTGCCTATTAAAAAAAGAAACAGAGAATGGAACAGAGTAAGAGAAAATGAAAGAAAAATCTCTTGGGACCCAATTCAAAACCTTGGCTAAACACATTTCTGATGTCCAGTGCTTGAGTCTTTTCTATATGACTACGGTTCATAGTGGAACAAGGATCCAATCCCAGAAAGTAGGTAGTTCCTTTAGGAACTGCCAAAAGGAAAATATTGCCAACTTCAATCACAGGCAGGATTGGCACAAGACACAGCCTGAAAGCTAAGATATGAACAATTTGCTGACTTCACTTTTAGCAAAAGCATACTCAAGTTAGAGGTTCTGGATAACATTTGCATCAGGGGTGCAATTTTAAATGTCACGGAGAATAAAATAAATAAGAGGGTCTGATGGAAAAACTGATTCATTGAATCATAAATTTGTGAAAGTTTACAGTGAATAAATTTCAAAGCCGATTTTTTTTGCCTGGTCTAAACGGTACCACCTGTTAAGATTTAAAACACTGACTGTCTGCCCAGTGATGTTAGGTCTTGGAGTTTAAGTATAACAAGAATCACTCTGAATAATCAGTTCAGGTCAATAATAAGACATCATTCATGGTGGCGTCATGGTGCAGCCTGAGGCCATGCTAAGCCTACCCTACCTTGCCTGGAAGATATATGCTTCTGAATAGCAAAACTGACAACTATGTGATCATCCAAACTTCTGCAGGGCAGTTGTCAGTGCAGAATGACCACTTTGTGCTTTCAGGCTTTCAAAACCAACACCACCACAGTTAGCAATAAGGATTTTTCCCAAACCAAACTATATCCACAGTTAGTAACACAAGCATTCATGGCAACATCACAAATAATTTCTAGCACGCAGCTTTGGAAACCTCTTGAGATGAGCTAAAATTATCATCCTGTTTGTATTAGCACTAGTGCCTTCACACAGAGCAAACAAGAAAAGGGGTAAACTGGAGATCGTAGAATAGTCCATCCTAAACCAGGATTAGTCCACCCCAAGGTCCACCCACATAAGTACAGAGCATCCCGTGCCTTTAAAATCAACCCTCACTATGAATTTTTCATCATGACAGATTTTTTAAAAAAAGTACTAATTTGTTCCTTACCCATGTTTTACAGGTGATGCTGAAGAATGTTCCCTGTGGTCCTGAACACTGGGAAGGCCGTTAGCTGTGCCCAAGGTCTCACTTCCAGTAGCATCTAACAACTGAATAAGAAATATGAAGGAGAGAAAGCTTGTTACTCTTCTGGAAAATCAATAGACTCCATGCTGAATAACTTGTCTTCATGTTCGAGCCCAAAGCCAAATTTTTACAGTCAGTTGCCCAAAACCATCTAAATCCATAGACACCGACATATTTATTTTGTGCAGCCTAGAGTTAGTTCAGTAACCAGACTGGCATCAGGCTAGCATTAACGTGCCTTGGCCATACAATCAAATAATTTTCACTTTAAGCTCCCCAGACCTGAAAAATGAGTCCCAAAATAAGTCCAGCTTCCCAGGGCCCCACAGCCTAAGATGTGTGTTAACAGCACAAAAAGCCTGCTAACCTGCCATTTCCAGCTCACACAGCCTTTGGTGGTACCTGCACTCACTCTCATTGAATTAAACTAAAACCTAGGATGATACAGGCATGACAACTTTCCCCCAGCACCTGTGAAGCTGGCAGTTCTGTTACCAGCTCATAACACTGGTAGTTATTTATGTCCTGCTACCTCCAAGACAGAAAATACATACGATGGCATTGCTCATGCAAATGCGTGCAGAAATGTGCAGATGCCAGTCTGGAAGGGTAATTTATCTGATTCTTTTATTCCCTATATCCTTATCACTTCCTATCTCTGTGTATCATGCACAGAGCATCTTCCACTTCTTTGTCTGAATCCTCAACGTATGGATCTCCTTTATTCAAAGGTACAATTTAACTTGAGAATTTCACATTTGCAGCAGCTATTTCCTCTTGTATGGTCCTGTCTTCTGCAATGAATACGTGGTGTTAATTACTGGGAATTGTAGCTTTTGAATTCATGGGATAATTGATAATACCTGCATGCAGAAAATCCCCATCATAGTGTTTTAAAAGATTCAGTTAATTAGCCCTGTGTCTGGAAGATCAGGCATTAACCATTTGCGTTAGGACTCCTCCTTCAGGCTTTTTCAGAAACCTCTATTATTTAGCTTTTAGGGGTGATTAGTACAGAGAAAGCCAAGGGACGAAGGCTGCGTGTGAGATGTTGTCGCAAGGGAATAGTGAGCCCTTTGTCCTGTCATGAACTATCCTAACAAAACATTCAAATAGGATTTAATCACTGCAGTGGTCTGCTCACATTGCTCTTAGGGTTAGATACCCCCATAAATCATGCATAGCTTGGAGACTAGGGTGTCTTGAAGTTGTTCACAGCTGATTCTCCACTGCACAGAGCAGATTGAGATCACTTATTGTTTTCCATGGGCCTTTTGGTGCAGCCACTCTGGCTCCTGTCGCTCATTCTTGAAAACCTAGCAAACCACAGAAAATAGGTCAAGAGTGCTTGCCTTATAAGCTCTGGTTTGGGTGAAGTATGCTAGCAGCTAAAAGCAGAATAATTTTGTTACTGATCTTATAGCTCATGTTTGATTACACACTAGTAGGGGGGAAAGAAATGATCATCACTTTTTAAATGTTACAAGGAATCAAAGTCAATTTTCTTTCAGATTCTTTTTGCACTGGATATTCTGCCTACAGATGGGTTTAATCAATTTTTTAAACAAGCAAGACTACTTCAAGTATACCAATACCCAGTGATTAGTTTTGAGTGTTTTAATGATACAGTTATCAGTCATGAAATTCCCATCATCACAGTAATGCACTTCAGCCACGGCCTGGGGAATAAGTCTAAGGAAATGAGAGGGTACTTTGTAGTTTTGTTTCTTGTGTGATAGTCACAGAGGTTGTTTGGGGTGGAATATATGATGTAAACAACAGTCCAAGGAATTATATTGAAATTATTAAATTTCTTTTCAGATGCACAATGAAACAGCCACAATTTAACACAATGAGCAGAACAGTAACTGCTCATGGCTCCTAGAGCTGGTCGTTTCAAAGCAAAATGTTCAATACTGAATTCTTGGGACTCCTGATTTGCCAGCCACAGAAAACTGGCCATGGCCCAGCACTCACAGAAGTCAACCCTCAAGTGCAAATTGTGAAGACAATTTGCCCTCAAGTGCAAATTGTGAAGATTTTCCAAAAACTACAAGTCATTTCACTGGGATCACAAAATTCAGCCTGAGCCTGCGTACAGTTCCTGCAGAGATCTCCTTTTCCTCTTCAGATATTTATTAATAGATAAAAATACAAAATTTTCCATATCTAAATATCTAAAAAGTAAAAAAAAACCAAAACCCAACAAATTGTACTGAAAGTACTGTATCTGAAAGATATAGGTCAATGTAGAAATGTTTAGAAGAATTAATTTCCTACTGAAGTCATGAGCAGTTTTTCTATACACGAGACGTAGTGCTATGTCCTAGCAAAACAATTACTTCAATTGTTTACTTAATGATTAATACTGTCGTGGTATATTATTCTGCATGTTATGGAAATAAAACTACTTTCCAGATCTCCCAGGTTGCAGCATTCCCCAGCACAGGTTTTCAGCATTGACTATTCCATCATTTATTTGCATGCAGAGCTACTGCAGCCAAAAGGATTTCTTCCAGTAATCCTAATATGCAAAGTTTGATTTGCAACTGTAAATGTAGCAATTATATATGCAAAGTATTCAAAAATCATTAGATAAACCAGATACAAGTTTGTCCCAGCACACAAATCAGACCAAAGTATTTTTAAACCACAAGTTATATATGCCATCAGAAAAAACAAAAATATAGCCAAATTGTGCAACTTGTTGTGTCCCCCCCCCAGGAACATCATCAAAACCAGAGCAATGCAGTCTAACTGAAGACATGTCCTACATACTACATAGATAAAACCAATCCCAGATGTAATTGAAATATTGTTTGAACTAGCACCATTCATTTTCCTGTTAGGCTGAGCTGCTCATGAGCCTTCCTTCATTTACAGCATCTTGAGACTTGTTTAGCACCATTGACTTCAGTGGCGTAACTCTTGATTTATGATGGTTTAACATGTAAAATTTAGTAATTAGCCTTAGAGCATTTGTTAAAATACTAATGGCATCTGTACATATTGTAGTAACTGCACCGACACAGGATGGGATAATTTCATCTGTAGGAGCTTAATACAGTAGAATCAAGCCCAGCCTTTCTTTCAAAATATTTTTCACTTAACTATTTTAACTTCATCAGGATTGTTTTTTATGGACACGAGATGACATGGACAGAGAAAAGGGCCTAATGTGTTATGCTGCCAGCACACAGAGCAAAATTTATTCTATGTTCTTTATACAGGAATTTATAATTCGCACAGAAGTAACTCAGAGGGCTAATGCACTGCTTGTGGGAACCAGCACAGCTTCACTGGCTTGAGACAGACACTAAGCCTGAGCTCCAAAGATGGACAATTTTTAAATTTGAAAGTGCAGGGGTTTACTAGCAGCAGAAATTAATACCCATTTCTTCTCTTCCCTCCCTCTCCCAAAATCAATTTAAAAATTGAGCTCCATTTTCCATCCAGTAACAAAAGACTGGTATTCTGTATTGTATGCTCCCGCTCATGTTATGAATGGCATGTCACATATTGCAAGGCTACACCTGCAAGGGAAAGAATGAAGGTTGATACAATCTACTTCAGGTTCTGCAATGTCAGGACACTTATCAGTCTGTAAAATGCAAGGGCAAGATTTAGGGTTTATTAAAAAAGAGGAAGAGAAAAAAAATAAAATACTGAATGAACAGATATTTTGCAGACGTGTCTGAAGGTTTATGAGGATGACAATAAGAGCATGACATTGTTACTGGGAACATGCATGGCTCTTGGCATGCACAAATCTCAGTTTATATTGTGGACATCAATGAATTACATTCCCCAGTCTGCACAAAGCTTTGCAGTTGGGATTTTTTATGAAAGTTCAAGGCCAACATCTTATAACCCCTTATGGAGCACTGAGAATATAAGGCTGTGCTCGCTGCTGGAGAAACTGGAGTCTGAAGAGACAAAGACCAGGGAAGGTATTTTTGATATTATTTTTTATTAGCTGCCCCTATGCCTCACTTGAGGAATGAAACAACTTAGAGACAGGCTACTACTCTTCAGATTTTCTTTTACCTTGAGAAGTTGGGGAATAAGAGCCATGATGTTTTTCTGGAAATAACCTGAAAGTTCAACCAAAATACTGCATTTTGGCATGATCTGGTCCTGATTATTCTTATTGGTTGCAAGTCTCCAACATTCTCTTTACTTCTGAGACCCATGTTCTGGCTCTACAATTTGCTACAATTACATACATGCAAAACAGTCAAAATCCATATATAGCAGGGAAACCAACAGACACACATCACCTCCTCCCAGGAACCTCTCAAGATTGACTTCTTCCAGTTACCTTTAATGGAAGTGTGTTCTACTACAGCTAGAAGCCTCAGACAAACATTGTCTACCCTTAAGAATGAAATTTCCAGCAAAAACACTCATTTTCTCCTTTAGACTTCTGCCAGCCTGAGCAGGGAAATCAATACATTCTGAAAATAAAAAGGAAATAGGAAAAACACCAGGTAAAGGTCTGACTCGAGAAATGAAGGAGCACCAGAAATTCCCATGAGCTCTACCGAGCTCTATACATCAGGGTTGCTTGTAGTCCAGATACTGTCATCGTGGCCAAGAGTGTTAAAACTGATGCCAATGAACAACGGAGTAGATCCCATCCTCGCCTGAACTGCCCACAGACTGTGCCCACTTGCTGCTGCAGTGTCTGCCCCAGGACATCCTCAAGCCTTTCACGCACAGATCTGGCAGCCAATACCCAATGCTTTATCCAGCCACTTAAGGATTTCAGATTCATGCTCCATTACAAGGTTGTCTTGCTCTTAATTAGCACAAAAGGAAAAACATCTGTGGCTGGTGCCCAAAGAAGATAAATAGTGCTTGCTAACCTATGTCCTTTAAGGGATCCTACCTGAAAACCAACCAACAAACGAGAGGAAACACAATGCTATTCTCTTTCAAGCCATCTGGATTCTTTAGAATACGTGTCATTAAGAACTCACTGCTGTCCACTGCACTCTATTTATTTGTTTGAGCAGCTAGAATATATACACTCTACCAGGCACTTCACATAGCCATTTTAATAGCAGAATGTAATTCCTCAGCACTAGAAAAATGAAAGTGAAAGGTCTATGAATTATTACAAACCCACTCAATCTCTGACCAGGCAGCAGTGCCCTGAACTGTAAAGGCTTTTTTCTTGTGTTTAAGTTACCATGGAAGATGAAACAGTCACACAGCTGTACCGGCCAGTAGAAGCTGGTATTGCTAGCTGTGTATCATCTATAAATACTTTTTTTTTTTCCGATTTATAATGTATCTCCACTTCGTAACTGGAAAAAAAAATCCCAACTCCCAAATCCAGAAATGGTTTGGTTTTATTCCATTTTTAAGCACAAACTTTCTCAGTTGAAGTTTTCTTTTTCCAAAATAATATTCAAGATGTTAAAGTTATTTTGTAGGAATGCGTCAGATTATGCATTGTATTACTGTGTGAAAATAAACCTAATTTCTGTTACAGGGAAGTTGTTTTCTGCTACATGAATATCTTCCAATACATCTTGGCTCTCGACCATACTGTTTTGCAGCCTGTTATCTTGCTGTCCTTCTCAAGGATTACTGTAAGGCTTGGCATGTAAACTAAATGTTGACTGAATCTCTCCTCTAAAGCAAAGTCCGTTTTCTAATCTCTCATGTGCCAAAGTTTCTTTCTAACAGGTAATTGACCATAGGATGTAGCATGTGAGTACCTAAAAAGAAAATGCTAAGGCAAAGAGGGAAGGATGCTCTAAAGGAGAAGACACCTGAGTTACAGGAGACCTAGACCCATCCATAGGCTCAGTCAGAGACATCCTGGGTGACACCAAGGCTCTGCAGCTAGGGCAGTATGGTATGGATAACATCCACTTGGACCATGCAGCCCTTAAATGTATCCAGGCAAAGAGAGAGTAACAGATTAAATGCCGCCACACTTAGTGCTTCACAACAAATAGAGTGGGGGAAAAAAAATAACCCACTGTCAGGAGATGGGCAGATAGCTGCTTCATACACAGGTGCTGCAGAGAGAAGCCTTGAGATCCCTGGTGCATCCCATGATGTACCTATCCTGTGCACCCACAGGTGCCCAGGAACATGTGAGCCTTCAAGGGTGTTTCACAGATACACAGAATGATTGAGGTTGGAAGGGACCTCTGGAGGTGATCCTGTCCACCCTCCTGCCCAAGCAGGGTCAAGCAGCTCAAGAAGGATGACCAGACCAAGCAGGATCACCTAGAGCAAGTTGCCTGGAACCATGACCATATGGCTTTTGATTATCTGCAAGGATGGAGAAGTGCTTCTCTGCAGATGTCCCTCTCTTCAACTGCTGTTAGACATTTGCTGAAGATCTAGTTACCAGGAGCTACCTATTATTTAGAGGAACAACTGGTTGCATCATTTATTTTACGATTTATAAGGAGAGAGCATGAAAGATACTGCAAAGTTTGGCTGCACTAATTCTCAACCATCAAGAAAGCCCTTACAGATCTCTGGTTACTCCACCTCCACATCACACAAACAGACCGGGTTGAAGGGCTATAATAAGGTATCCTGGCCCTCAGGATTGAAGAACTACACTGGCACTTTCTACTAATGAGGCACACATGGACAGGATCACAAATATCTCAAACACACCACATAAGTCATGGACAACATCTGCTTTCCTTCCAGTGTGAAATAGTTGCTCATCACCCCCAGAAACCACTTTAAAATAGCAAAACTGCAACCAGTATCTTAGAATCATAGACTCATATGGGGTTGGAAGGGACCTCTGGAGATCATCTAGTTCAACCCCCCCGCCAGAGTGGGTCTTCCCATTGAAAATCAGAAAAGCAAGAAAGTTTTAGATCCTGTGCAAAATAACTCAAGCCATCAGAAGAAACAGACAGTTTGCCATAACTACTAAGCTTTAAGTAGAAGCTAGGTTAAAGGAAGTCTGCTCCAATTTCTCAGACTTTACAGAGAGAAATGTGTGACAATTTCATCTTGTTTGATTAAAACATTTGCATTATAACTTGTTTGGGGTTAAAAAAGTATTAGTAACTTAATACTTCACATTGGTTTTGGTCTGTGAATTTTTGAATCATCTAGAGAATATGAGCTCCTTGATGAAAAGTACTATTTTGTGTTATGAACCAGAAAATAATGGCCTATCAGACTACAGAAAGTGGTCTAAAGCATCTATCTTTAATCTTCTTGTGTAAGTGTTCTAGACACTGTAATTTCCAATAACAATAATGGAATAAATACCTCATTAACCCCTTTAAAGCTTCCAACACCATGACAATATCTAAATGAACTGTCAGTGGAACAGGCATTGTTCAGTAAGACAGCAGAGCAGAAAGTTAATATTGAGCTATATCCCAATGAAGTAACTGAAATGTATTTTCATCCTCAACAACTTGATGGCTTATATACTGTCACAAAATGCATAAGGAAAAAAACCAAAGAAGAGTCTTCTAAGTTCATAAATCACCTCACATTTCAAATCTGCTCTGAAACAAGAGGTAAAACAGCACTTACTAAATTTTGGAAAGGAATGCTTGCTTAGACAGAATTTAAGTCACAGAAGAGCCACTGCTTGAACTTCATATTTAGACATTTCTGATCCATAAACCTATTGATATTACACTATTATCATAAATTAGTGTTTTGACAGACTAATACCCATTGCTGAGCTGAATGTCATGGATATTTATTGAATAGGAAGTAAAAGTGTAATATCTAGTATGAGCAGAATATTCACATAACAATAAAATGTATAGATTTGGCTTCAGGGAACAATTCACAGTGCCTGAATGCATCAGAAAGAAAAAAAAAGGAACTTGTGAAAAAAATACGAAGATTTTAATTATTAAGTATCAGATTGTAGGGGAAGTGTCCAGATCAAAATCAAAGCCTGTGGGTGAAAAAATTAGGACTATATTATACAGGACACTGGACATTCTATTGACTTGAACACCATGGTAATAACCACTGAGGTAAATGCACCACAAAAGAGAAATAGAGAACAGGGAAAATAAAACAAAGAGAAAGAGTTCTGCTCTGCATGCAGGTGGAGAGAACATAATATCAACAATGAATTCTACCACACAACTCCGAGAAAAGTATTTTACCCTGTAAAAAGGTGATGGATAGATTTCCTTGAAGGAAATATCAAATAATTCTAAACAAAATTTAGGCTGAGATTTTCAAAACTACTAAAAGAGTAAGATACCCAATTCTTAATAAAAATAACTCTATAAAGCTTTGTAAATTCTGTCTTAAATGAAATTGAATCAATTTTGTAAACAGCAATTATTGGTACATTATAATCTTGCTCAATTTATGGCACACTGAATTTCAAAAGCATTTTAGGTGCCCATCTGAAGCTTAAAAACCATGTATATCTAATTTGAAACATCTTAACAGAGGATGTATTTTACAAGTACAGGGACTTGGGCTAAAAAACAGGCCTTCTAAATGCAGCTGAAAATGTCAGAATTAGAGATCAACAACTACAAATCGGAATTTTGATGGGAAAACTTAGACCTTAGAGGAACAAGCAGGACAGTGAAACACTGCAATAAAATCATAAGGACCATGTAGCTAATCCTCCTGAGACCAAGGGCTCACCCTGAGTTATTAGCACAAGCCCTTCCCATTCAAACTCAGAAAGGAATTTCCTTTTTGTTTTGCTGGAAGAAAAACCAACCTTTTGGGGTCCCTGTTAGATGAGATATCTTGGAAATACCTGTGGCTGTGTGTTACTAACTGTGACACCATCAAGAGTGACCTGGAATTGCACCTCCTCACCTCCTGTACCTTGGATAGATAGCAAGATGTGCAGTGCAGACCATTTGGTTCATCTTTCGAAACACTGAGTGTGAGAAGCATTAAATTCCACTGCTTCACCATAAACACTAAAGCAATTGGTCAGTTGTCTGGACTTACTTATGGATTTAGACAGAAGCACAACAGCCTGAATATGCTATTTTTCATGGTCTCTTCCATTGTTTCCATGGATCAGACTTTCCTGGTGCTCGTCACATCCTGATTCAACAAGGAAGACATTCAGCCCATAGAAATCAGCTATTGTCAATCAAGTCTTGAAATAAAATTTAATTTTAGAATACATTTTTGAAATCATGACTTTTTAGGGCCACTGCACAGTTGACATGCTATATACTTGACATACTATAGCCAGCTCTGAATCGCTCTCATGAGTTATCAGCAAAGTGGAGATCCCAAAGGATGAGTTTGTTATAAACTTCAGAATCTATTACCTTGCTGCCCAAAAAGTCCCCAGCACTACATATCTCCCTTGGTACCTTGATCTTGACCAGCAAGTAAATCTCTCTGCAGCACTTCTATTTTTAACCTTTTAGAGTCTGTGAAGCAACTGTTACAGTGGTTGTGAATGAGAAATGAGATTGTTATTGGAGGATGATTAACCTGGTCTAGTGGAAGGTGTCCCTGCCTATGGGGGGTTGGAACCAGATGATCTTTAAAGTCCCTTCCAACCCAAACCATTCTATGATTCTATGAAGAAATAAAGAATCCTTATGAAGGGATTCAATCCAGAGCTGCTTGCTTTCTACTAGAGAATTCTATAGTCAAAAGCTTTCAAATTGCTTTGAGAAGCTGCTCACAGCAGTTATGCAGGCATTGATTGAACAGAATGGCAACAGGTTTCTATGCTCTTGTCTCATTTTCAGTGCTCAAGTACTGTTGCTCAATTAATTGCTGGGTATGATAAAAATGGCTTGTTAGACAGTCAGAAATCATATCACTTCCCCCTCAGCCATAATAAAAAGGAGTACACAATACAGAAGCATTTAGAAACTTTAGAAGCAACAGAAGATAAGAGACCAAAGCTGTTCTCTTTCCATCGCCTCCCTGAAGCTGGGGGAGTCTCTGCCTCTGAGGAGTAAGACATTTGGACGTTGCTCAAGCTTTTCTCAGACAGCTGACCCATTAAATCATCTCAAAACTCGCACATTTACTTACTGAAATGGATCAAGTCATCCAGTGGACCAAATAGCTGATGTTCCTATTAATACTTCTTTATATTAATACATGGAGAACCAAGGTTGTGGCCAGCTCTTTTGTGTGCTCTCATCTCTTGCTGGAGCTCTCCTGGAGCACCAGTAAATAAAGAGGGACCAGGGGCAAAACAGGGCTCTGATCTTTACCTTGCCTGCCAAAATTGAGGTAGTGTGATTGCCCCAGCACTCCACGCAAAGTCTGCTGTTCATGATGATGAACAAGGCAAGTTCAGATACACAGTATCTCCAATAGGGTCCAACTTGGGTGTAAGGCTTTGGAGCTTATGGAGAGAAATAATTTCTATTACACTTCTCAAAACAGCAAAACCTCCACTGTGTTTTTAGTCTCTTTGAACAGGAATTTCTGACCACAGCTTTCCCCCCAGCCCTCCTGGCTGCATGAGGACTCATTAACATGCAGACCCACTTGTACCCCTGCCACGGTGAAGGTCACATCTGCTGGCCCCACTGCCAGCACAACAGGGAATAAAGCACACGTAGAAACACATCAGCACAGACTACCATGTTGCAAAAATAGCATTTTGAAAGTTTCACGGTCATTTCTCCTCATCCTCTTCATCATCTTGCCTTTTATCTTCACTTCTATCACTGGGGAAGCACTTTCTCCTTTCGAGGACAACTGTACTTTGCTAGGTAGCAGGATACAGCAGAAACTCAAAGCCTGTGCACTAACTCACTGCAGTCAGGTTGCTAAAATCTTCTGATTCCCTTGAAATCTCTGGCCTTTTCCAGCACCTTGTCATAGAAGCCCTAGTTAGGGACATAGGCAATATTTAGTAATACAAGGTGAAGTTCATCAGGAGCAGCATGGATCCAGCTTGCTCAGCTGTTTGACCACAAATCCCTTGCTAGGTCTGTCCTCTCTTCCATGGGGCTGTATTGAGACTTGGGGAAATCACATTTACCCCAAAATTGTCCTGATCCTACAAACAGAAGGTTAAGTATGAAACTGCAAACAGCCCCCTCTGTGACCCATGCACTGCTGTGGAATATGGGTCTGGGCCAGAGGATCTGTTTTCAGGCTTTGAACCACACTCTGTGGTATTAGATGAGGCATTAGATGGTTTCCAGACTTCATTATTTGTATTAGATACACTTTTTGCCTGAATTCTGTGACCTGGTCAATAAGCAATTAGTATTTTATGACAAAGGGCAAATGGCAGCGTTAATAGCGGTTTGTAGCTACATGCACACATGAGAGCCAAGAATAATTTTTATGACTCCAGTAGAAGTGCGTGTAACAAACAGAAGTCAATTTTTATGACCATAATGATTGTATCCTCTCAATGCCTGTAGAAAATAGCTTTACGCAAATCAGTTAATTAGTACCCAAGTGCACTTGTTCAGAGACTGTTCAGCTGTTCCATCCAATACTTGTAGAAGCTTTCAAAAGAGAATTTTAATGCATCCTTCAAAAGCAAAATTCAGTACCACTCAAAATCGAAAACATAAAGTTCTATTCTAAAGTACACTTTGAAATAGTGGTTTACAATTTTGCAAGTCATTAGTTCTAAAATTTGTATCACCAGATTTCTTTGAAACAGACTTTTAAACTTCAAAATGACAGAAATGTATCTGGTTATTGCAGTGACACCAAGTAGTTCCACTGAAAATTTCAAACCCTCTGGATTTGAGTATTAACATTTATATTACCTCCATCTTGCCCTTTCAGAATTGCATTCAAAATAAACGAGCTAACACTCCTTACAGCAGTGTTATCATATTCTGCTCTTTATTATTTTTCTTGCTAAATGTTTTCTTTCCCAAGACTCTCAAACTGATTTAATACCCTTCCTACTTAGCCTCTACCTTATGCACAGAAGTACAAGTCTTTTGCATCAATTTAAAGCCAAAGTGATGAATGGAATTTAATGATCTTTTTTGTACAGTTCTGTATAACACTAAACAATGGCCAATGCATTCATTCATGATCAGTTTTTTGCCTTGTTTTTAATTAGCTTCCTATCTGGAGGGGCAGTGTGAAAAATTGCACCCTGGGCCTTACTACATCTTTCTTTTATAAAATGTATGTACAACAAATAAAAAGCACATTTTAACCTACCTGCTACCTATTACGTTAAATGTCATTACTACTAAAGACTGGCAGCTCAGCTAACAAACACCCTCATTATTTTATTCCAGCTCTACTTTGGGTATAGTCAATCAAATCACGCTTGATTTATGTCAGATGCTAACAAAATACAGTATAAATAGAGCCATTGAGTACAATTCAGTGATTCTGTGTTTATTCAGCTCTAAGCTATGAAGCTAAAGTGGATACCATTTATAACCAAGACATGCATTCTTCATGGCCATAAGAGTTAGCAGGCCATAGCTAGAGCACTTTTAAAGCTGAAAGAATATAAACTGTTCCTATGAGTAGACTCAATTTTTTTTTAAGTATACAAATTAATAACTTATATAAAGATAGAAAACACTACCATGACTATATATCATTTTTTTCTTCTGATTGGGAAAGTTGTTTGATGGATTTAAAATAACCTAATTTGCAATGTAGGCCTCATTATTAATGGTCAGTGATTTTAGTACTTTCCAAAGGTGACTTTCTACAAGGAATGGCTTTTAGGAGTATATCGACACTACACTTTCTGTCACACAGGTTATTACAAGGGTTTTTTTGTGCTTCGCAGTAACAATTCTCTGCATCCAGGCTATTGACCTGGGGAAGCCCAGTTTGGTTGTGGAAAATTACAGAAATCCAATTGTTTTCACTGAGTGATGGAAGAGCCACGAGCAACATTTGCTGCATGTCAGCTGGAAGGGCTTCCTAGAGAGTTCAGCACACCAATTCCTCTCCTCACTGCTCTCTACTTTGAACAATTGTTTCTACTCAACAGCTATAAGCTGATATATATTATACAGGAAAAAACAAGGGCACACAAGACTGCAGTTCTCAATACAACCCCAGTTTTCCTAGAAAGAGAGACTTTAATTCCAGATTTTCCGATTTATGATGGATGTCTCAAAGTGAATAGTTTGTAAGTGGCAGGTGTGTACTGAAGAAAAAATAGGAAAATTTTTGTTAAATATTCTCCAAATTGGTTTATCCAGAAATATAGTTTATTAGAAAAAACTAGGAATAGTTTGATGATAAAAATCTTAAGAAGTATTTCTGGTAAAGATGTCTTTGTGTTGTGCATGGAAGGGACCAAAACCACATCTCCTGTGTTTGATAATGTTTCCCCAGAATTATCATGCAAAGGTCAGCTAATGACAACAGGCACTGTCACAGGTTCTCACCACTGGTTCAGATCCTGAGAGCATCCAAAAACCATGATGACTGGTTTGAGGTGCTTTCCATGAGTACTTGAGAGCATGAGGATATTTCAAGATAGACAGAACAGTATGGGCTTGTCAGCTGATTGCCCACATATCATCACTGGGCTGGAGAGCAAATTATTTATGATGCACGTTTTACAGGGAAGCATATGGGCAAACGTTAGTCATTCATTGCCTCCTTCCACTTAACTCATATCTTTCCCTTTTTGCTCAGGGCCACAGCCACCAATTCTGCATGGATTGAAGCACATCTGGTGTTCTGAAATGGCACTATACATGCCCAACATCATAATGAAAAGTGTCTTTTAAACATACATTGCCTACGTTGACAATCAAAACTGACAATCTTCCCAACAACCTTCCAAACAAACTGCAATAACAATATTAACTTTTGCCACTGGGATATTTAAAAATAAAACAAAACACCACAATACAAACAAAAACCACAACAAAATTTTACCAACAAATTAAGACTCTCCCCAAGTGAAAAAAGCAACTAAAACCTTGGCACAATTTGTCAAAGCATGCAGTAACAGAGGAAGGTGTGGGAAACCAAGTTCTCTGCCTTACAATTCACTGTAGGGTGAAATGCTTCAGCATTACGCAGCACCACAGCCTGGCATTTCCAGAAGAGACCAAACTTGCAATGTGTTGTCAGAGTGAAAACAAAAAGGGAAAAAAAATTGACTACAGAGATTCCAGCCTGTGGCAGCAATAAATATGGGATACAAACACTACAGACTAGCAACCTTTACTTTGAAAATATCAACCAGGAGAGGAAGGGGTGGACCTATCCATTTTATTTGGAGCAAAGACAATGAGTTCTTCCACTCAAGAACCACTGGGAATGAGCAGGTGCCAGAGTTATTGGCTAGAAGTGAAGATTATGAAGAGGAGAATGGAGTTTTTATTTTTGTTTCTTTATTTCACCAAGGGCTGACCTGTTAAAATAATGGCAACACAGCATTGAAATGATCCTAGGTCTCTGTCAGACAAATCATGGCTCAACGTATTTTCTCTTGGTTACATCAGAAAGTATGAACTTGCAACCTTGGCCCCAGCTCATTTAATGGCACACTGACAGGGCAAGAATAATTCACAGGTTGAGCTAATCAAAGGTGAAAAGGGAGAATCAGTAAATGTCGTATCCTTTTGCCACTTTCATCAATCCGACTAACTGAATTTGAGCTAAAGCTTGGCAAATTTTCTGCAAAGGGAAATTAATATGTAACACATCTGAGTCCTGGTGCTGGCCAGCAAAATTGGAAAGCCGGCGTTATATCAGAGGGCGATTATTGAGGGAGAGAATGGCCAAAGCTGAGATAATCAGAAAGAAGCTCCTGAGTGTCTTTCTCTTCTGATAGCACTGTGACCCTCCCAGCCCTGCACCTGAGTAGAAATCCCTATACTTTTCAATTTTTCCCCCATCAGGAATATATTCCATTGCCCATTTCTGTTGCCCACACATGACTGAATCAATTCAATTACCTTGGAAAAGTTGATACATATTCAGGCCATGAAGACACTCAGGATAGAAAGAGAGGAAAAGAGACAAAGAAATCCGTATTTACCCAATAATAAGTTTCATTTGGAGAAGGTTTGAAAACAATTCTCCCTCACATTTGTCCCTGTCAGATCACATTATTCACAAATGAAGTTTACAAAATATCAATTCAATTTCAATAAGGGAGCCTGAATCCCAACACACGAGGGCTGAATTTACGAAATCATAACACTTGAGGGGACCCTGGTGGCTTCCAAATATTTTCCAGTCAGAGGTAATCAAAAGCAGACCGCTGAATACTAATACATTCAATTTCACCCCTTTTGTTCGCATCTGTTCCCTTATAATACTATTTTCTACACTTCCAAATCACTGATGATGGCAGTTTGCAGAAAAAAAAAGGTGCGTGGGGCATGGGGGGAGGGGGAGGGGAATTATATAGCTCAAACATTTTTGTGTAAACACTCTCAAATATGTCCAATTAATCGATTTACTGATGAGCAAACCAGTGAGCTGTATCATGGAAAATAAAAAAGCATTATGTTCCCCTAATACCACCCCAGATTGCTTTCTAACCACATTCTTAGCACAGAGTATGCCCCAGAACTAGCTGCTGGCATTAAAAATTGCCAATAAGAAAATAAATGTGGTTTCCTTATCAATCTCTCTTCAGCTACTGCCCCAGTAAGAAGAAACAGAAGGAAGATAGCGAAGCACTTGGTCCTGGAAAGTATCTAATGCTTTGAGCTCCTGGTCCCCTACACTCAGTCAAAAACTTATGTTTTCTTGAATTGGCACCAGATCAGGTTCTTAGTGAAAATATGATACAGGTTTCTCAGAATAAACTACGTTTTCATAGTGTCTGCTGGATCAAAGTTTCCTCCAGCATTTTGTGTAGCAGCCTGCATCCTGCTTCCTTAAGTAAAGTACCTCAGTAACCCAAAAATGTATCATGGACATGGGAAAATAAAGTATTTCATGACCCGCTATCACTATTAAGAAATGCTGATATAACACATGACTTAAAATTTTAATAAATCAGTAAGTTCTAGTCAAAATGAAAAGTGTACCACTTCCTTCACCGACAGGTGGACAGGATGCTGTGAAAAATAAACAATTTTCTAATGAACTTCATAGAAGTTCAGGAGGAGAGAACTGATTTCTAGATCATCTAATCTCTCATGTATTTCTCTGGCAATTAAGTGTCATCCACATATCCTGCAACTAGACCAAAACAATGTTAGATCCTTCTATCTCTAGTCTTCAAAACCAAGAATGCATACAACAATTGAGAACCCAGACAAGAGTCCAAAACTTATGCAGGGTTAATTTGATGTGTCCCCCATGGCCAAATTGTTCCCCATGCTGCAAAGAAAGACTACAGATCTTCAGACATTCTTTCCAATTAGGTCTGCAAGGAAGTTCAGCTAAAGTGACTCCAGACAAACAGTTGACCTAATTAACTGTCCCACCTCAGAGTACTGGTCCATCTGCTGCATGTCATGTCTCCTCAACAGTCAGTCTCTGATGCTTCACAACACAATACAACAATATCACCATAGAAGCCAAGTTGTATTGTGGAGTAAATTCATCAATGATGTCACAACTGACTAAGTGTGAAGCTGATAAACTGGTATGACCTCACCGGGGAACTGCAAGAGTTATGATCGAGTCCAGGATCCATCAGGACAAGGACCAGAAGGGACCACTGTAACTTCATAATCTAGCTTGCTGCTTCTGCATGCACACAGGCCAAAGGACTGAAAAGCCAGATGTAAGCAATTGTCTAACCTCAAGATGCAACAGCCATGTTGATCCCATACTGATTTCTCATGCATTTAATTCTCCACAGTTAGGACATTGCATACCGAATTTCTCTAATGTCAGCCCCCAGTCATTAGACTTCACCAAGCACTGGATAACAAGGCTGGAGAGTCCCTGCTATCAACAGTACTCTAATGTGTTCCTCTGAAACAGCAATAAACACAAAGCCTATAGTGCTTAAAGAAAAAGTCAGTCACAAACATCAGTTGAGTCTATCTGGCTGTGCACTCTCTTTTACAAATCCACTGAAACCTTTTCCTGGTAAAGGAAGCTTTCTATTGTGTTTGGGACAACATCAGATGTCCCTAAACCCACTTTAGCAAATCACAGAGTCTCTGCCCTCAAGCACATTCCCCTGTTGCATCCCTCTATTACTATTTCACCTACAGCAGACTCAAACTGAAGCTGCATATATGGCATGCCAATAAAAATAATACTACACTGTATTTTCTGAATTTTGTATAGGACCGTGGCTACCTACAGCTGTACTGTTGAATCTCAAGGTAGTTGTGAGATTATTGATGCATAATTCTGCCATATTCATGGGATGCAAACAGACTGGTCCCGACTGCATGAAAATAGCAGTGGTAGATTATTCTTACCTGTAAGGTTTTCCTGAAATGGGAGTCAGAACTTAATATTTGAGAAGCAAAAAGATGCCTGAGGGATGCCACCAGCCAAAGTTGCTTCCAAAGGGTGGTTACTCCTGCGTCAACACACAGGAAAGTAACAAGACAAGACTTGTTTATCAGTAATACTGGCCCAGAAAAAGACAACCTGAAGTTCCTGAAGTTCCTCCACAATTTCGCTGTCTCTTCAGGATAAAGAGGGTTTTTTTAATTTCACCTCCTTGCTGCAGAGAACAAAATATATGTGAAATTATATAATGTTATACATCCATGTGCACGTTCTTCTACATCTGTGTGTACATGTGAGAATACCCCAACTATGTGATAAGCACAATAAATTACTCAAAAGGCTTGAAAACAAGTATCATTTACAACTACAGCATGCCACTGAAAAATACAGTGCAAATTGCTTAGCATGAAATTTTACTTTTAAGCTTATTCCATTACAAAAATCTTCACAGACTTCTTTCCCAACTTGCCTTTTTCAGGCTCTATATGGAAAGATATTCAGTGCATTAGCCCCATGCTGTTATAAAAATGGTTTTATACTTCGTGAAATTATACCAGGACAAAACCAAATAGGTCAGCTTAATTTAACATTTACACGTTATTGTGAACTATCAAACCAACACTTGCAAAAAAAATTATATTAAAATGGGGGTTAATCTAACAATTTACAAACCATACCATTTTTAAAACATAGCAATTGTTGTCCTTACCTCTGTCAAGACCACATGCTGTGCAGACACCTATTAAGGAATCCAAGCTTTTCTTAATGTATTGGAAGAATGAAAATGTGTAATTGGAAAAGAAAGTGAAAACTCCCTACAAACGGATTTGGCATGGACATATCCCTCAATAGATTATTGTTATCGGTTTCACCACATAAGCTAACATGAGTTTTCAAGTCTACATTTTTTCTAGTATATTAGGAGAAAATAAGCATTTAATGGTATTTTGAGAACATTTAAACCTCATCATTATATTCTAAAATTGATCTCAGTATTTCTGCTTCATGCAACAAGCTGCTACACTGATTTTGTAAAATGCTAAAGCTAGTTCCTCTGGGAAGCCAAAAGAGATGCAGCATAAACTGTGAGGCCATTTTGCTGTTCTGGTTCAGCACATGTTCCCCAGCAGATAAGCAATGAAATGAGAGGAGGCTGAGACCGTTTTGTACATGTCATCCCTAGGAGCAATGGGATGAAGTGTCAGTTTTGAAGATGAAACTTTGGGACATAGAGACAAGATAATGTCCCTATTTTTTTTTTTCCAGTGGATGTTCTTTCATGAAAGAATAAGAAATTGTCCCTTTCCCACATTCACAAATGTAGGAAAGTTACTTTCCTACAGTATGTAGGAAGTTACTTACTTCGTATGCTGTCTATTATTTGTGGCCGTTGGCAGAATAAGTGTTCCAGATAAATAGTCTACCCACACCACCAACATTAGTCATCTGACAGTCAAGCATCCAATTTAGAAAAATCTAGAATTTTGCTCTATGGGAAGGAGAAGAAAGGCACTTTGGGAGCTCCCTCCATCTTTAAGCTTCTTAAGGAAGTGATGATTAGATATTTGTCTCAGGTTGGGATATGTCTTCCTCCACAAATTCCTCTCCTTGACAGATCTGCTCCATGCCGCTAGGACAACTAAACTGTGACTGTCATTCATGAACTCGCACTCATTTAGTTTGAGACATGATGATCTGTCTGAAAGTGTGTTTCCTAGCTCTTTCCAGATTTCATGTCTGAACCTTTGGGAACAGTGCATTTCAAAGCATTGAATACAAGAGCATGAATCATCCAGGTTTACCTTAAAGTGTTTTGAGAATGACTGTCTCTGTAGACACAGTCTATATTTTTAGTTTGCAATTAAACCTCTCACCTGGAAAGTCTCACCAAGGTGTTGACTTTGCTTTTTACCTTGACTGTTTCATACAGCTTTCACAACAATACTCCCTATGTTATATAACTGAGATTTTAATATGAATAAATCTATGACGGGGTAATAAAGCCAATCCAAAATAAAGCCAGATTTTGAGTAAAATGTAGTCCTTCTGTACCAGATACTTGCCTGCTGTGTGGAGGGAGTAATTAATTTCAGAAGCCACAACCGAAGTTGGTCTCAAGCTTAGAGCAGCAGGTGGTCTGCAGAGACCACCAAAGAAAGCAGCACTGGATTCCTTTATTCTGTACCACAGCTATTCCCCATAACTAGGAACAAAGTCTTAAAGATACTTAGTTTTATTTTAAGAGAGATAAGAAAAACTGACTAATTAATTTTAAATTATGAAAAGTCAATATACAAAACTGTTTTCTTTCAAATCTCCCTGCTGCTTCATGTAAGTCCCTCAGTTTTGGCAACAAAAAAAACCCATCAGCTTTAGTTTTGCTGATCATTTAACTTTCAAATACACAGTGCTGGAATGTTTGAAATTGCTGATACTGCAAGAGGGTTTTCAAAATTTAAAGATACCTGCTGCCACTGCAAATTGAAAGAGAAACAGCTCCTAAACTTCAAAACATTTTGATCTGCTTCATGGATTTAAGTACTTATTTTTGCAAAGTCTAAATTTGGAAATATAAGTGAAACCTTGATTTCTTATCAAAACAAATTTCAAAGCTAACAGTTTAAAGCTCAGGGAAAGGAGCTGCTTTGCCTGGATTTATCCTAAACATTGTGCTCTTTTTTCTTTCTCTAAGTTTTCCCAATTTTTGATTCAGACTTTTTTACCAGCTGCATAGTTATGCCTGGTCTGTACAGAATCAAACAAGTTAAATAAGAAAAAGATTATGAATTATGTATTGACCTCAATCTCTTGAGCCAAAGTGAGGTTTGGAATCGGCATTGAAATACAAGCAAACAAACCTACCACGCCGATAACCCTCAAGAAGATACTGCAAGTTCAAGCTCATTCTAGTAATCTTCTTTCCCCCCTTTACTGATGTTAATTCCATGCATTGAAAACTACCCTGGTGCTTCAGAGCAGCCCTTCGCGTTGCTATGCTGATTCTGCCAACTGAGGTGGTCAAAAAACCCTACTCCACAATGGTTTTCTAAATGAGGAAACTAACCTGAAGTTAATTCATGGAACAGATAAATCCTATCTTATTGAAGGCTCCAGAATGTTTTGAATGCATTTCACTTTAGAACAACAGTAGATATGTATCTAGAGGTTTGCATGTTGGGGAGTATGAAATTGAAGCAGGGCTTTGGCATAGTTCCGGAACTCCCTCCTTTATCAGTGCAAAAATTTAAAGGATGAAGAAAGAGTCACGGTTATAAGATATTTAAAAATCTAATAAGTTTATGGAGAATAAGTATTATAAATGACCTCCCATGCATCTACTGTTTGTTGTTCTCTTTATCTGTATTTTACACCACTGAAAGAAAATCTCATGTACAGGAATGAATTCCCATGGAGGGGCTACTGCTTTATATAAAACTAGGAACATAAAGCAGTTCCAGGCCCTGGAGACTGTTTCCACACCTACAGAGGCTACAGTTTTTTCAAGTGTCTCCTTATTTTTTCTTTCTTCGCCTTCCCTAGTACCACCACAGGTAAATTTCATTGTAAATATATTCAAATCACTTATTGCATATTGCACAGAAAACCAAGGACCCCAGTGGATGGCCCAGTGCTTAAACAGTCATTTTTTGTTGCTTTTTGTCTTATGCGTAAGACTGCTTTGAAATCTTTATTTCCAAGGATAGTAACTGGCATGGTATTCTCTTGATATATTGATCTAAGCATGCTGTAAAAGGAGATGATCATAATGGCATTTAAGGTTATTACAGAAAAACGGTAGTAACATATAGTAAGTTCCTGGCATTTTCATTTACCAGTGAAAAATCACAAACTACAGCAGATACACTGTTAAAAAAAAAAAAAAAAAAAAAAAGGAAAAGATCTTCAAGGCCTGGCACCTATATTTTGCCGTTAGGTTTACAAAATTATTATAAGTAAACTTTTATGGGAGGGGGGAAGAAATAACAAGACATTCTATTAATGGAACAGGAATTTCACCAAAGGCATAATGTATTCAAAAATACAATGAATGTCACTAAAAATTAAAGGATCTTATTCTGCTTCATACTATTGCTATTTTAAATGACATTGGCAATATAAGACAGCCTACTCCCCCAGCCCACCTAGAAATAAAATAATAATAAATCAAGCCCCCTTTAAACTACAATCTTTGTAAGGTTTTTGCATAAAGGAAAACTACACACAAAAATAACAAAGTCAACTAAAAAACCCCAAGCAATGATACTGGAACAATGACACCTGTCAAAGGTAAA
The DNA here is from genome assembly GCA_004320125.1 of Scolopax mira. Taxonomy (NCBI): domain Eukaryota; kingdom Metazoa; phylum Chordata; class Aves; order Charadriiformes; family Scolopacidae; genus Scolopax; species Scolopax mira. Next base: position 130,400 of record BJBW01004852.1, read on the forward strand.
CCTTTGGGGGAAAAAAAGTGTTGAGCCAACACCCTTCATCTGTAAGCAAGAAGCACTAGGAAAAATAGAGGAAATCATTAATTACTAATTCAGCTTCTAGTTCTGTTTTTAGTAGTTGTGTAAGGAACAAAAATGAAATTTGTGTGAGAGAATCTAAGAAAAATAGAAAAAAAAAACCCAGAAAGAAAAAACATCTAATTGATTTAAGGCAAAAAAATCAAATCATTCATGGGAATGGCCTAACCCTTTCCCATACAAGAAAATCAAGGAGTAATTTGACTGCAGGGCAAAATAAAATAATACTTTATAAAACTATTATAGCATAAAAGCTAGAATGGCTCTTAGACAAAAAGGTGAGAATTTCTCCACCAAAGGATATTACCTAGTCCAGACTGAAGTGTTCTGGGACCAGAGATATTACCAAGGAATCCAAAATTCTAAAAACCAAGGGACCTCAGGCAGGGGAAACACTGAGGGCTGAAGGCCTGAATCCACATAAAAGCAGAATCTGGAATAGCACACCCCATGGCAAACATCTTAAACGTGTTATGTGGATTCATAATCCATATTTTGCATATATTTACTAAGTACCAGTGATGTGAACTCAGCATAAGAGGTGACTGAACACTAGATCAGATCAATTCATCATTGCTGCAGCAGAAGGTGAGGCAGACTATCCCCTAAAAAGCAAGTGTAACTTTTTATTATGTTTAAGCCTGATACAGCCAGCATCTGATAAGAAAGGTTGACACTGGCAGAGAAAGAAAAGCCACTGGCAATTAGAAAAAAGTAAAAAGAACAAGACTGCTGCTAATGTTAAAATCTGCCATTGAGGCTAAGGACTTGCAGATGTAAAACAAAAAAGTATGGCAAAGCAAAAACTACATCATTATTAGAGATTCCAGAAGTTATCGTCTCACAGAAAGAGCAATTGAGAGCACCTTTGATGGAAAGAAAGGTTATCTTAACAGACAGAAGGGATTTATATCCCAGTTCAGGAATTATCATCCTAGCTAAATCTAGCTGAGGGAGGATCAGCTAACAGGTCTCACAGAGCACTCTCAGGCACCAGCTGGAACAAAGAGGTTATCCACCACAAACAGACAGCTTAGCAAGATAAAAGAGTTTGTTGCCATGACATGGCACAAAAGTACCAAATTGCCTGTGGTGGCACACACCAATGGAATCTGCAGGTCCACATAAACATGCAGAATACCCCAGATAAATTGCTTATAAAGGTTTTAAATTCTGGACTACATCAGCATTGACTTTTCAATGTTACTACCATAATAACTTTCTTGAAAGACGGTATGGTGAATTATATCTGAGAGAAGATCTGGAATGACTGTGACATCTTTCTATGTTGTAAGAAATCTCATATTACATGATGGCATTTAGTTAGGACTTACACACCAAAGTCAGACCCCTCTCAGGCACTCAGTTACTGCATGGACAGCCACCACAAAGACCACTCCTCTGGAGTGATGGAACAAGTTGGCACCCAACCAGACAGACCTTTTGCATCTGTACTTATCCTCTATTTTGTGAGCCTATGGAAATCTACAAAACCAGAAAGAGCATTTACACCCAAGATATTCAATACAGTGAGGCCTCTGGAGGAGATTCAAAGGAAGTCTCCACAGCCCAGCACAATGCCTCATAGACCCATCAACTAAGATCTAGGTGTTTGACGGAAACATCCTTTTGAAGTTATGAAAGTGCTTCTATGCCCTACATATTGGTAATTTTGCCTCAAACTTCAAAGCAGTTATGGAAGTGTTCAGCAATAATAAGAAACAATTACTACTCTGTCATATTTACTCCAAGAGAAGCCTTAATAGACCTGCCTGTGAATTTTAAGGGTTATGGTCTAGGTCAGCAGACGAAAACCTGCATCACAACACAAAATCAACAGTTGCCTTGCCACCAGTCTTAGTAGAGTGGTCAAGATGACAGAGATGAATTCTTCCTCTCATGCGAAGAGACAGAAACTGTATATCAGAGTTGACACACATAGGCATGATCCAATCCTGCGGTTTGCATTGTTTGATCTATGCCTATTTTCTGGCTAAATGGAATTTAGTGCCCAAAGCTATCAATACAATTTTCATTGGCATGTGCCACCTGAACCCAAGCCCAGAAAAATCAGCCAGAAGCAGATGAGCCTGCAGTCAGCCAGGCAACATAAAGACAAAGAAAAATCCAACATGATTTTTAATCAAATAATACAGGGAGGACAAAAAATACCTTAAGAGATCAATTCTCTAAATTTTTTTAACTGTTTCAAGAATAATTGAAACTGTCTTGGACATTTGTTGACAAATTCAAGATAATCCCATCTTAGTCTTATAACTGAGTCTTCCCTCACCCTTGAAGCTATTGAAAGACAGGGTGTGATGGTAACCAATGTCCACATCCTTTGCACATTCCTCTCATCTTTTGATGTGGGAGGGTAGCATTTTAGAAGTTAGCAATACTCACTGAAACACAATGAATATATTAATTTTCCACACTTACCCGTTGAAGGGGTTGATTATTAATTATGAATACTATATCATTCCTGGATCAATATTCCACACTCCCAAAGAAAGTTCCTGCTCCATATGCTTTCCAATCTTTCAATATCTGCTTTGGATACATTCCTTCTGGATTAGTGCTTAAGGGCTTCCTTCGGAAGTACTTATATCATATGCCAAGCACCACAGTGCTCAGCTACACTACTGCCAGCAGCGTTACACACATTCACTGTCAATTTCCTTTATGCTCCAATGGATATTTCTCTATCCACATCATTCATTTTAAGTCGGGTGGAATGATCTTTGTGGGTCCTATTACCTGAGACTGGATCAAACGCATAACTGACCTACAGCTACCTCGTGATCGTTGCAGTTCATTCACCCTACTCTTCTGCAGTGCAATGAATGCAAAATCTTTTGTCCACCTGAGTGGGACTATGGACATGAATAAAGATAAAGAAGAGCACAGACTTTTGGCCTGATTTCCAGCCAGAAAACAAAATTTTCTGTTGAGATTTGATGTTAACAAATGGCAACTTCCACATTTATTCTTTTTTCTGTCTGCCTTATACCATACTTGCTTTTCTGCATTTACCTGGCTCATGCAAAGTTTTCCAAGTTATTTGGAAATATAACAATTTGACAATGAGCAAGCAGTGTGCTCTTGTGGCCAGGAAGGCCACCAGAATCCTGGGCTGCATAGGGAAGAGCATGGCTAGTAGGTCGAGGGAAGTCATTCTCCCCCTCTTCTCTACACTGGTGAAGCCACAACTGGAATACTGCATCCAGTTCTAGGCTCCCCAGTTCAAGAGGGACAGGGAGCTACTGGAAAGAATCCAGCAAAGGGCAATGAATGATTCAAGGATCGGAGCATCTTCCTTCTGAAGAAATGCTGAGAGAGCGGAGACTCTTTAGTCTGGAGAAAAGCGAGCTGAGGGGAGAACTTATTAATGCCTATAAGTATCTAAAGGGTGGGTTGAAGGAGGAGGGAGCCAGACTCTTTTCAGTGGTTGCCAGTGAGAGGACGAGGGACAACAGGCATAAATTGGAACATAGAAGGTTCCACTCAAATATGAGAAAAAACTGCTTCACAGTGAGGATGACAGAGCCCTGGAACAGGCTGCCCAGGGAGGCCATGGAGTCCCCTTCTTTGAAGATTTTCAAGACCTGCCTGGATACAGTCCTGAGTGACTTGCTCTAACATGGTCTAGGCAATCCTGCTTCAGCAGGGGAGTTGGACTAGATGATCTCTATGGTCCCTTCCAGCTCTAAAAATTCAGTGAAATTCAGTGAAATTTTAAAATTAATGATCAATTTTTAGTATCCTTAACAGCATAAAAATTGACAATCCTCTAAATAGGATCCTGAATTTGTCATCTTGTCTCCCTACATAACAGTTCTATAAGTCTGTACTACACTGAGCTATGCTAACATATATGTATTCAGTAATTTTTTTCCTTCTCTTTATCGACACTGAACACAGACTTTTCCACTTTTTGTTTCTCCAGTTTCATTTATTCTGTTTTTTGATTTTTTAAAAAGAGTTCAGTATCTCAGCTATTTTCAGCTGGGATAATCCAACACACTTCTCATTTGCATGTAAAGTGTAGTCAATGTGAATTGATCAAAACCAAATTAACAGCAATTGGTTCCAATATTTTCCCTGTTTACACATTAGCTTGCTACCTTTAACATATAGATGTATTGAATTCAGCTTAGCAACCTGAGCATGAATGCTGTGGCCTTTAAAGAGGAACTTATCTGTAATTAAAATCATGCACAAGTTTTAGTGGGAATCTGTTTACTACCTAGAAAGAAAGCTGATTCTAAAAATGAAAAGAATTTAGCTTAGTAGTTCATGTGTTTAATTCTGGATTAAATCTCCAAAAATTATGGGAGTTAGCTTTATTAAACTTCAGATTATATGTAGGTTATGTCTAGTTGTGTGTGGGCTTCTGAAAAAAAAAATATCAAAGACTGCCCTTCCTTTCCATAACACTATTAATTTCTTTTTTTTAAGGTATCACTGCAAACTGATAATAAGTTAACACAGTTATAATCATTATGGGCATTTTTTGCAAAAGTCATATAATAAATATGCACTGAAACTACAAGCAAGTGGTACAAATCATTTGGCACAGTGTTCAGATGACAAGTAATAAGGGCTTTAGAATAAAAACCGAAGCACATATACAGTAGTTGCTATAAGGAAATGATTTATTCTATAGTGTATATCGAATTGCTTATTATAATTTAGAATGGTAATTGCTATGGCTTCACTATACTGTTTAATTGCTACAGTACACTGATATATACCATGGAAGACACTGCAGTAACTGCTGCTGTTATATAACAGTATTTGCATAATCTGCACTATAGTTTATTCTTGTAGTAGATAATGCAGTATACGCAGGAATCAAGCTGTTTCTCACCATATTGATTGCAATTAAGGACACAAATATGAATACAAAGATAAGACTTTTTTCAAGGTATATATCACAGGACAGTTGCAAAATTCAAGTTTAAGTCATTACTGTGCTGGTCTTCCAGAAAAATAATTATAGAAATGCAGCTACTGAGATTTTTGTAACACAAGTATAAGGCAGAGCTCTGGACTTTTGTGCAAACAGCTCCATTTTCCATAACAAATCTTTCTCACAAGCACCTGCAGTGAAATCAGCCTAACCACTCTGGTCCAGCGAAGCACAGGATTTGAACAAACTCACCACCACAGCTGACAAGCACTTACACTTCCCAGCACCACGTGATGTTGCAATACCTGGATAGCAACTGGCTGAGGCTGCCGTCTATGGTGGAGGTCTCTACGTGGCTGAAATGGCAGACAGTTCCTATGTGAAACAAACTTTGATGATACCTTGGCTCCCAGTGATGTTGAACTCTCTGTTCAGCTGTGACTTCAGCTCTGTAGGGAACCATTGGTGACCCCTCTGAGAAATCAAGCTTCCTCCATCTTTCCCTAGCTACAGGTTCCCCTGGTTTCAGTTGGGCTCCCAGAATTAAGTCTATCCCTGCATATGTCACCAGGCCAGAAAGCAGAAGCAGGTTACCACAGAAAGAAGCTATCTCTGGAAACTTTCCAATACCAAAGAACAGCCCAACGATTCTAGCAGAGGTGTCCCCACTGGTCTTAGATCACCCACAAAGACTTAAACTTATATCCAAGAGATTAGGGGCCAAATTGCAGTGAGCTGTGTAGATCACAATCAACCTTTTCATTTGCTTCTGAAATTGCATGTGCTTGTGGGGCAATATAAAGATTACAAGTATATTATGCCACCAGAAGAAGCATCACCACATATTTAAGATACCCTTTTTTTCATTACTTGTTTCTTTGCCTTAAAAACACAATAGAAAGCTAAGAAACGACTTACAACTGGCCCGACTCATAAGTGTTTCAAGGAACAAACAAGTCGTGGATCATAGACACCAGCTATGCTGAAATGCTTGAACAGATGGCACATTTTAATGAATTTGTTTGTATCTTTGTGAGCGAAAGTCAGCTGTTTGTTATTCCCACAAATTCTGATTGATACAGCTAATTTGTGAAACTAACAGCAAATTAGCCGAAAATTTGTTTTCAAATTTAGCAACTCATTATTCTTTTATTTTTAACAAAAGAAAACACTAAACTAGTCCCCTCTGACTCAAATCAGAAGGAAAATCACATCACATGGCTCAGACAACCTCAATAATGAACAGTTAAAGTAGGGGATAAAGCTCAGCAAAAATGTTTGGCAAATTTCGTGAACAGCTACTCACCACTCAATTAAAAAGTTAGATTCAGTAATGCAGGATTAAAATCATTAGCTCATCTCTATTGCTAAAACAAGAGACTGCAAAAAGTTGTTAGGACATCTTACTGTGAGAGTAAGTCCTTCTTCACTTTGTAGACTTCTGTAGTTTCAAGAAGCAATTGATGGCAGGGGACATTGATGTACGATAAATGTAGCATGCAATCACTCTGATTGTTTGTGATCATGACATTTTACAAACACTGCTTCTCTGTCATTTTCTAAAGTATTGTTTTAGAGGGTTATGACAGAGGTAAAAGAAATATAAAAAAAAAAGAGAACAAAACAAGGAGAAATGTCACCCCGTCTCCCCAGACAAGCCAGATTGAAAAATTGAAAAGAAACCGACTTGTATGAGATAGATTCATAGCACTGACACCATGCCAGCAAAATCAGAATTAGATTTTGAGATTATTGAAGTAATAAAACCACAGATTCTTTTCACAGGAGTTTACAGTATACTATCGATATACGATATTGAGTGCTGCAATACTGGTTTGCAGTTAGGGCAAAGCTTGGTGGGTATTTTTGTATTTGACTCTGCCACTGACATACTGTGTGACCTTGAGGTTCAGACCCCACTTGTGAGATGGGGATAATAGTCTTAAACTATTTGGCAGATGAGTAGATGAAATCTCTGAAAGCTTTCTTTAAATGCCTGCAGACAATAATTAATGCTCCTTACACTTCATTGTTTTTCTTATTTTGTAATGGGAACTAAATAAGTTTTAAACTTTTTGTAAAAAAGTTTCCCTGCACTGACCACAACCCACATTCAGCACAAACGTTACACTTGCAGATTATTAAATGGAAGTGAACCCAATTCAATCATCTTTGCACCCTGCTTCAGCCACACAAGGAAGGTCAGACTCTAGATCCAGCCCACATATTTGCAAGCTTTCCACCCGTGTAAAACACTCATCCAAGCCTTGTTGTGTCTTCACTTGACTGTTCCATGCTCTTTTCCCCTTCATGTTGGCCATTAGGAAGGCCTACTGTCTTATGCTAGTCACCTCTTCCCCTTCCGCTCATGCCTAACAACAACTTTTTGGACTTTAAAGACTTCCTTTACTTAGGTCCCTCTATTACACGTTTTTAATGCCCCATTGCAGTACCATCCTATGGCTTTCCTGAGCAAGCAGTCTAAGCCACTATCAGCTTCTCTGCCGAAAACATCATGCCTTTCCCTCGCTCTTGATACTGTGCAGGTAAAATACACATTCAAAAAGATTAAGATGGTCCCTACCTTATTTGCCATCAAATCTTCATTCAGAAGTTCTACTGTAGCATCTTTAAATCCAGACCACAATAGAGGCAGGCAGCAAGTGTAAACTATTCCCTTTTCAGCTGAAATTTTCCCTTTTTTTCCTGCTTCTCCCATAAATAGAAACACCCATACTTTATATCCAGAATTAACAAGGCTGAGACAGGATTTCCCTTCGACCACTTCCTATTTGTAACTTTTAAATGATCAGGACAGAGACAGCTTCTCCTAGTCCTTGTTTGTATTTGCAATACTCATATAACATGTCAAGCCTCATTTAATATTCTAGAAGCTGTCACAGTCTAAATATTTACCACCCAAAATAAACCAAAATTAAAACTTGAAGAGTCTCTGATTTTCATTGCTCTGAAGAAGCGGAAAGAGCAATCATATAAGAACAGCATCATGCAAATTTCAGTAGGATAATACCAGAGAGGCAAGACAACTGCTTGAGCTCAGAAATTATCCTGACTCAGAATACATGCATATAAACTGATGAAGCATAATTTTTATCTGGAAATTATAAGAAGGTTTCTAACTGGTGAAGTCATGTAGTTCAAGAATAAGGAGCTCATCTTAATTGATTTGAATATAGCAAACAATTCCTCTGATGATCTGAAGGAAGTCAACACAGATGCTTTCCCACCTACTCATCACTCCTTTGGCAACAGGGAAGACCCCAAATCCAGCTCATGTGTATGCCAGGTATCCACAATGCTACCTTCACTTTTCTATACATTCATGAAGCTACAGCACTATACACCTACATGACACATTAGCAATAATATTATTATAAGGTTCCACAAATATTGAGTCAGACAATCTACGCTAAAAATTTTCAGCAATATAACAAAAATCTCCTTTTATTTCTACCTAAAACCCCAGTATAGATGCAGTTAGATAGAGTACTATACATCCCCTGGTGTGTACCATAAGCTATGCTGGTAAAAGCATACATGAATAGAGCAGCAAACTTCTCATAGTGTGCACTAGACTGAAGAGAGAGTGACAGACGCCCTGTCTGAGAAAAACTGGGGAAGGTGGCTCCAGCTGCAGTAACGGAGAGTTAAATGTACAGACCAACTCTCAGTGACTCATTCCTAAGGTTATAACTTAGAACCAGAGACATTTTGAAAACCTTTGAAAACTGTCATTTCCTACTGGTAGGAGATTCTTCTTGTATTACCAAAATACAGACCATATCAGAACTAGATTTAAAAAAAACACCTAAGTGTTCTCAGCTGACACTTCAGTATGTTTTTATTGACAGCTTTTTTAAATTACTATCTGCCATTGTATTGTATAAATGAGCTAATATGGGGTTTTGATCAGTTAATTAGAGGAACCAAACTTTGTAAAAACTATTCCTAGAGCTTGCTTGTGGGAAATCTATCTTATTCATCTTTGGGTAGAATTATTCCAGTAATATATTCAGGCAGCAATTGACTGACCTTGAATTCACTACACAGGAATAAATGTAATGTCAAATCTTACTTTGCACGTTAAGAAGTCTGTTAACTTCATATAGTTGCAGAGGGACAAGCATGCAGTTCTAAGAGAATGCAATTTGGCCAAACCCCAAAAGTTCTGAACCTCAGAATGACCACCACTAGCTCTGATGTGAACTCTGTGCAACAACCAAGGCTGGTTCCAATATCTTCCACACCATTGCCAGTAGAGCTCCTGCTCCAGGTATGAAGGAAAGCCCTTGGCTCCTTTGGGCCGCGACAGATTTACACTGTTCTGGGTAAAAACAGGATTTTGGCTCCTGATGGGTTGCTGCCTCTCACTTTTGGTCAGCTTGCGTCACTCTGTGCTGCCTCCTGCAGAACAAGGAGAAACATTGAAAAACTTCTTTCACATGTTTTTGACTGTCACCCAGCTGACTTCTTGTGTAACCATTATTTAAGTAATTTTGGCTAGAATTCTAATTTGAAGATGCATTTCTACCTACAGAAATACTTGGGATAATGGCTAATTGCCATTTTTTCACACTCTCATCTCAAAATGATACTTGTAAAAAGCAGTATTTAATATTCACTGTGGAATCTGTTATCACACAAGCAAACAGATACACTGTGTGATTTACCTGACTTATTAGACAGCATCCGTAACAGTGAACAAATACTATCCAAAGGTGTAGCTGAAGCCCAGAGATAGTGGGTGAGCTAATAGCTTGTTCTTTGCCTGCATGAAGGTGTTTGTAAATAGTTCGTTAAACAGAAACATTAAAAATTCAGACTTTGTCAGATCCCGTCAGCCCTGCAAACACAAGGCACCTAAGGATCTGGATCTGAACGATTTTCACAAGGTCATATACAAAGTCTGTAGCAGTATAAGGAATGAAACCCATGCTGTCCACATTCAAGACAAATACTATAACAACTGAACCATCCTCCCTTTGTAAAAGAATTGTACAACGGGACTCCCTATTTCCAGATAATACAAGGTGTCACCCTTCGATACACGAGAATATTTACACTTGGGGAAAAAAGAAATCAACAGTTCTTTTGCTTTAACCTTTGTTTTGATCTTGAAGCTTCAATCCAACATTCTCAGTCTCCAAAATGAAAACAGTAAATTGACATGTCATATAGCTTACAAAATGAGGAGTGTTATCAAAGGCAAGCGGTGTAACTAGACCTTGTTCGGTACACAAGTACAATTCATATTGTTCCCACCTATTACCAGAGCCTGAATATGTAAAATATGAACCATTCCACAATCTGCATTCTCATTTATATTACCTTTATGTGAAACTTAGGAAATAAAAAATGTTCCATTTCCCCTTCAAGTGTAGCACTCCATGTTACACAATTCTGCTAGTTATCTCAGTGAGACTAGGCTTGGCCACATGCTTTGCAAAGGAGAAGTGGACATCTGTCCTTCATGTGTTTGAGTTTAAAAGCAAGACTGAAACTTCCAAAAAGAAGAGTGATTACATTTTCTGAAATTTATGCTGCTTCTTGGTCCCAAATTTCATGCCATTTAAAGCTGTTTTGGGGTTGGTATACATACACTTTCTAGTTTACACAGGAGAAACTGTGGTTTCAAATAAAACATAAGCATACAGTAGAAGCATTTTGCAGGGTTTCAACACAAAGGTATAAAGTAGAGGCATTAACTGAGTTTTGCTCCAAGTTTCTCAAACTACAAGTTCAAAGCAAAAATTGAGGATCATTCAAGCAGGGGTTTTGGCATAAAAATCTTGCAGAACAAAGCATTTAAGACTTAGTTTTAAAATGGCAGTGGAAGTATCTCCATTTAACAGCTTACAGCATCTGCTGCGTGACTCCAGTTGAAATAAAACAAAGTCCTTATCCCTGCCATGTATTTAATTGTCCTTCTCTAATCCCTTTTTCTTTGTTGTCTCCAAAACAACCTTTTTATTCTTATCCTGCTTGACTGCACTATTTCTTTCCCCACCTTTTGGCTGATCTTATGGGATCCCCTTTCACAACTGTTCCCCTTCCTAGCACTATCTCCACTGCAGGCAACTGCTCATCATCTCAGATACATCTTCCCTTACTTGCAAGACTTCTGCTCTGTTCGGTATTTCTCCCTTCCTCCTTCTTCCTTTTCCTCATTCCTGCTCCTCAACTCATCTGATTCCATTTTCCTTGGCCCAATTTAACACTTGGTAATTCCTTACTCTGCTTCTCTACTTGTTCTTAGAGTCCCTCCTAATACCTAATCCTAATCTCTGGCTGCTGTTATCATATTTCTTTGTATTTTAGCCTTCATAGAGACAGCTGTGAGAGAGTTCCATTTCTTTGCAAAGCCTAGCAAATATAAGACTGTTACCATGATCAGAGTTTCAGCCTTCTCTGCTTCAGGCTGAAAATATCAATTAATTCACTCTTTCATTATGGCCCATGTATTCTCACGCTATTCTTGAAACAAAATACTGCAAGCTGAGTATCATACTCTTTACCAGTACCTGGCAGAGAAAAAAATATACTATCTCCTTATCAAGTACAACCTTCTTTTCATTCAAGGTCTTCCTTTCACTGCTTTTTCTCAAAGCCTTTCAGTGCCATTAAATAAATAAATAAAAGTTTAAGCCAAATTCTAGCAAAGATCATAATTTCTTATGGTGTTTTCATATCATTCTGATTTTAAGGTATATATTTTATCTTGAAAGGCAGGGATAGTTCCAGTCTCTAAAGAAGAGCACGCTGAATACAATTAATTGTTTAGTAATCTGATGTCTTTTTTGTATTCTGATAAAAGTCCACATAAGAATTTAAAGCAAAGTGAACTAGTATCTTTGGTGGATATAACCACGTGCTGAAAAAAATGACACACACTTTTATTTTTTGAAAATATTTTTTAAAAATGCCCACTATTTATTGCAGTAGGGAACAGGATCTAATCTGATTTTAAGACATATGCATTTAAACCATGCTTTAGAAAAAAAAAAAAGCTTTTGACATTACCTTTAAAATCTGTGCAAAAGCTATTTTTGCTAAGGAAGATTTCACATAGTATACAATGCCCATATACTTCCACAGTTAGTCAAGTCTCTAGGAAAGAGATTTCTTTTGCTGAAAGTAAAATGTTTGAACAGTTATTTGCAGGAAAATCACTAATCCCCTAAAAACAACAACAACAAAAAAACAGCACTAAATTAAATTTTGTTCTTTAAATGATATTGACAATTTTGTAAGTGAGATCAATTTTTAAAGTTGGCTCCAAAAGGAATCCCACTCATTTCCCTGATTTATTGACAATAGCTTTACATATTCTTGCTTACAACAGTGAAAACAGCAATTTAATTTGATCCAAAAATGCCATAACTTGAGTAGACTTTCTGTAGTATTTAGATAATAATTTATTATGAATAGTGGTCTGTCCAACACTTGATGCAATGAGGAGTAAGAATGTGCTGGGAAGCCTCTCTGAACCATTTCAAGCAGCCTTTTAAGAAGCTATCCAGCAAGGAAGATTAAACATTAGCTGATTACCGACAAGTAATTAACAATGTCAACGAAACACAGAAACTGAATTAATAATAATTATATCATCAACACACTGATCATCTTGTAGAGAATCCCAGGGAAGAGGAGAGGTTAATTACTCACTGCTAGCAGAACAGCAGGAAGTCGACCGCAACCATGCCTCTGCATGGTGTTAACTGCCAGGCAGATAATTAATTAACATCATAATTGTAACGCAGACAGCATGAAAATATTGAAATATTACTTCATATCCATTCTATTACCTATCCAGCACTTTCTATAACTTAGAGCCTGAAACTACAAAGATTCCTTGGTGACCAGACTTTTGGGTCACGTGGCTTTGACCTAATTTTCTATCAGAGGTCTGCAACAAACGACTGAAGGGTTTGGGCAGTGGACAAAGAGCCAGCAGTGATTCAGTTCTGATAGAGACTTCTCCTGTCTTGACATGAGAAGTTCATCATGAATAAAGAAGAGTTAGCTTGTGGGTGTGTGTATGGATAATGAGAGTTAGATTGTCAACAATTTCTTACAAAATAAAGAAAATTAACAAGAGATTTAGAAAAGCTACTAAGTCACATATGCAATCCAAGTCTGAGCAGGAATTCAGGGGGAAGTTGTATGGAGGTTACCTGTCATATGAGCCTTGCACTCCCCTGCTGAACGTCATGACCTTCATCTCTTCTGAAGGCCATTATAAGTAAGTTCATTAAGAGTCTGAAACATGTTTCAAGAGGGAACAAGTATTACAGTAAAGAGATTTCCATAACACTTCTTGAAAAGAGAAGGACAACTACTCTTGCATTCTAGCCAATATTCCCTTTTCTTTGTAACAGAGGTTCTAACACCCAGAGCCTATTTGTGACCTCTCCCCTCTCATATAAATGCTTGTGCAGTCACTACACTATCAATCTTTAACTCATAACCTTGACAAGCACTCTGGGACTGACAGGAGCTGCACAACACCAAGTCCTTTTCCATTCTGCCTGGGGTCAGGCCTTATTTCAGTATGCAGCTAATGAACTTCTCACTGGAGGTCATGCTTGGAGTATTAAACAGATATATTGAACATCTACCAACAACACTAAAAACAGGAGAGTTTGTTCTTATTTGCAGTATTATGTTGGGAGTAATCCTGTTGTCCTCTCCAGTGCTAGTGGGGAGTCAGGGCATTAGAAGAATGTTCCAGGTCCTTTATGGCCAGCTGCAATCACTGCTACCCTCACACACAACCATACAAATAAGACTCAGCTTCCCCTAGAGGCCATAAAACTCAGAACACACCCACTAAGGGAGGGGTGCAAAATGCAGAGCATCTTTAAATTCCTGGATCGGTGCTTGAATTTCACTTATAATTAATGAAGATGACTTTTACTGCAGCAAAATTATAATAAATAAATACAACACCAAAGGACCCTAGTTCGAGACTCCTTATTTTACGACCTAAAGAAACTAATTCAGCATTGAGAACAAAAGATAATGTAGCCAATAAATATAAGGATTTGCAGCCCTCAGTGAAACGCCTTATATTGATGCAAGAACAAATATTATTCAGCTTTCAACATTTCACAGACCTCGAGGTCAAACCAGTCTTCTGATGTCTGAGTCAATGATAATTCAAACTGTATAAATGGCAAAGATAGTTAACAACTCACCTGTACAAGACTATTTAGTGCTATTAGAAAAGCTATTTAAATATATTCATATTGGGAGCCCTTCCTGACAATTTGTGTCAGCAAGGTATGCTGCAAATACCCATAAACATCTCGCTACCCCAGTGCCACCACCTTTGGTCTAGTGTCCAGATCCCACATGTCTTTCTGTTCCTCCCATGATAAACAGATCCATGTGGTTTTGTGTGGAAGAATTTCTTTAAAATATAATGGTTCTGTCTGGGAAATCCTATAGCCTATTCCTTTCTGTACAATTTTTAACCATTCTGCCCTCTTTCCAGCAAAAACATGGGACCAGCAGAAACCTTGTATTTATTGTAGAGATAAAAGAAATTATTCTTTCGTACATCTGTAAATGTCACCTTCTCATTTTCTGCATTTCCACAAGTAGAACTTTCTTATGCAATAATATATAATATAAATATAAAAACAGAAAATGGGAGATGCCAGCCACTTTAGCTTGCTTGTGAAGTACACAGATATATTCAAAGCAACTCTCCCTCTTGATTCATTTAAATGGGCACAATGCTGCTGTAATGAATACTTGTATCTCAAATGATGGAGAGAAGATACATCCATACATACCTCATTCTACAAAGCTGAAGCAAATATGCAGGAAGTATTTTGAGTTTTTAGGAGTTGTTGTCTGGATACTGTAGTTCATAATTATTTCAAACACTACTCTAAGTTCTCTAAGGAGTTGTGTGAGGTTTTAGTGTGAGTTTTAGATCTGTTGTTCTTCTGTCCTTTTGTCTGTCATACATTACCTTCTTCAGAAAGTCTAGGTTTGACTAGTCCTGAAGTCTTCCTTTGCTATTTTTTTTTCCTTGCACACCCTGTATTTTATACATGCAAAATTTGGGGGGTTTAAATATAAAGCAGAAAAAAATTAGTAAAATTGCCACCATAAATCAGGTAAACTAAATAAAAAGCAATAGAGAGCTATTCCCAGAAGGAAGCACATCATAGTGTGATGAGTTGATCTTTAATGATATGATTGCATATCGAACATTTCAAGTTACTTCACCCAATTACATCAAAAGACACTGGTTACTGCATTAAAGGTTTTGTTAATCTCAATAAAAAAAAAAAAAGGGTGGTCTGAAATGCAGCCACTAGATAATTAAAATTAGAATGCTATAGATAGCTACTAGATTGCTCATTTTATATAACGAATTGAAAGCCTAATAGGAAAACTCATAATACCAGCCCTCTTAACATTAACAATTACCATGATTAACAATGATACTCACAACTCATTTTTCATTAAAGACTATGGGCAGAGATAAGCTTGTTTATATAGACTAGCTTTTGAACCGATGAGCTATTTATCACTTAGAAAGCCATGAAAGGACAGAACAGCACCCAGCAATTAAAACTTGCAAAGTGACCTTGTGACAGTGAAAGACCCACCCTTCTCGGAAGCAACAGTAAGGCAATTGTTTTTAAATCAGTTGGAAACTCAAAGATAATTTGTTGGTTTGTTAAATCATGTATCTTGGCCTTGGAGTGACTGGAGTGTATAGCTGCACACAGATGCGCTCTCATACAAATGCATGTTTTCCAGTGTGAACCACAAATGGGAGAAGTGAAGTTTTAAGAGATACTAGATCAAAAGATCGACGCACAAAGGATTAATAATGCTTTATATTAAAACAGCAAATAAAGAAACAGGGTTTCACATAAGTGTTTCACACACAATGACCAAAGCATATGCTATGTATGCATCTCAACCTGATATCCCAATCAATCCTCATTTTCCTGTTTTTATTTTGGTACCCTGTCTCATTGCTGTAGTCTCTTATCACTCCTCACAGCTATTGAGAAGAAGGAAGTCTCTTATTTACCTGTCACTAATAAAATAATACAGCTGAGTCCCACGCCCAACGTCTTGAGTCTTTTTCTAGGTTCAGTTGAAGCTGTGTGGAGTCAAGATAATACATGTATTAAAAGAACTGGAAAGTATCATGGAATCATGGAATTGTCAGAGTTGGAAGGGACCTCTAGAGATCATCTAGTTCAACTCCTCTGCTAAAGCAGGATTGCCCAGAGCACATCATTCAGGACTGCATCCAGGCAGGTCTTGAAGATCTCCAGAGAAGGGGACTCCACAACCTCCCTGGGCAGCCTGTTACAGGGCTCTGTCACCCTCACCATGAAGAAGATTTTCCTCATATTTGAATGGAACTTCCTGTGTTCCAGCTTGAGCCCGTTGCCACTCGTCCTATAGCTGGAAAACACTGAAAAAAGTCTGGCTCCAACATCCTTTAACCCACCCTTTAGATACTTATAAGTATCTAAACTTCCCTTCACCCTTCTTCTCACCAAAGTTAAAGGAACAGGTCTCTCTAAAGATAGAAAAACCATCTAAACTATTCAATTCAAGTATCTGATATTTGTCAGGTATTGCTTAAAGATTAGTCATTTCAGTCATGTGATATTAGATATACTCATAAAGAGTATATTAAAAGAAAATAAGAAACAGCACAAAATTATTATAAGATATAATTGCTGGCAATGATTCAAATAGCCATTGAGAAGGGAAATAAACATCTAGTCTCATCACTACAGCCCTAAGGAAATAAAAGGAAAAGAAGAATTAGAAGAAGCTTTGCAAAGTTATTGGTTTGAAATATATTATATTTTTATGCTTAGCCAGCCTTTAATCCACATTCAGGAGCTACCCAGAATTTTTATTAATCAAATTAATTTATTATTCAATTAAAAAAAACAAAAATGTATGTGCAAGCTCTATCATACCAGCTACATCAGAAACACACACCCTTATGTACGCATATACACTCAGTTTAAAAAAAAATGAACTATCTGTCCATGTGTAACATATGTCTCAAGAAATTTTCTTCATTTACTTTGGAAATAAATTAGATGTAAGAAATATCCCTAGTGGAAGGGGAATCAGACTGCAGTCTTCAAGAGCAGAGATAATAGATTGTGCTTTTTCATGCTTCTCCGTTCTTCTGGTATTAATTGATTCAGGGTGATGTGCACTTTTGAGCAGTGAGCACAAGCTAACTAAACATAATTAACATACACTACAATTATGTCCCCATGGCTCCTCCCATCACTATGCTTTTTTCATCAACTGATGATAATACCACAACTGATTTATAATGCATAACTCTTTCCATCCCAAACACCTTGCAAATTCTGGATAAGTTTCTGAGAGTGTTACCACAGGCTGGTAGGAAGGGAAAGCACGTGGCATGTGTTTGTTGAGCCAAGGCTGCACTGAGGGTGGTGGCAGACCTGTCATAAGTCATGTTCTGCTGCCTGGACATCAGGCAGAATCCATTCACACTCCTGCTGCAGCTACTGTTCTGGTAAAGACATTCTCCAAATCATGATTTCGGAGTAACCAGCGCAACACCATATTGTGCTGATGGGAAAGACTCATAAAACTACCCTTTCCAACATTGCCTGTCTCACCATGGGCAGATGGTCTCCCTGATTTGCTGAAAGCTTCTGAGCTGACATCATACAATTTGACCCCTGTTAATGATTCCAACTTATTGCAATGTTTGTATATAAGCCTGAACATTGTTTTCCATAAGGAAGATAATGGTTGGTGTACTAAATGGTGCTGTCCTTCCTTGTCAGCAGATGGTCTAGTACTGCATACTTCACACAAAACCCAGTTCAACACTTGTGAGGAAATAGCATATTTATATGTGTGGAGCTTCATGAAAAAAACAAGGGGTTCACTTCTTCAGCTTGTCCACCCTCCTGCCAAGCCTCGTGCTTTTACTAACACAAGAGGGATAGGGAATCATTCAGGTTGTGGGGTCTGAAGCAGAAAAGGAGTCAATAATAATCCTAGCCTTTAATACAACTGCTGGCCCAATTAAAACCACGGCCTTTTAGGTCAAACATATTGATTATAACTTCTAACATGTCCAGAACGTGCAGTGCCCCATAGGTGCAGTTACTTGTAGGGTAGGTGAGTGTTAACCCATGAATTATGTCATTTGCTTTTGAAGTGAAAACGCTAGAAAAGGTGACAGATTCCCTCTTTTCAGGGGTCTTGAGGAAGTTCCCAGAAAGCTCTGATATCAACAAATGCAAGGTATTCACAGGCTAAGGGCTGGCTACTTGAATGCATACCTCCAAAAGAGATAAGGTGGATGACGATCTCAGACCTGATGAAAGACTTGAAGTTTGGCATGCTCCAGAACCACTCTAGGTTCAGTCAGTGGAAAGCACTTTTTGCATTACTGTCTCTTAAAATAACAATTAATTTTCAAAGCCCCTGTGGGTGAAACCCGCAATCCCAGTCCCAGGGCTGTGGGTCAAAACTAACTCCAGTAAAGAAACTCACACCTGGAGAATCTGACAGCAAAATCTGACTGAGCAGATTTCTCCTGTTGATAATGTCAGAGGAGGAGGAAGTGGAGTAGAATTGTTTGGCTTGAGTTTGTTTCTTTGATAGAAGCTTGCAAGCCTGGTTTGGTAAATCAGAGGTTAGATGGGAATTTAATCATGATTGACACATAGATGGCAGTCTCTTTAAAGGAAAGTGATACATCATCTGCACTCATATATCATGTCATACCAACAATCCTAGATCTACTTTAGATATATATGACTAGCTAAATAACATTGGAAAACTTTATTTACATTCAGTTTTCTTGAAATAGAGTTTTAAAAAGCATCTTTAGGTGATACATATCTACATCCCACCGATTAAAAAGTTCAGACAGCTTTCTGGACCCAGATACAGAATAACTTTGCTTGGAAAGGGACCTTTGGAGGTCACTTTGTCCAACTGCCTGCCCAAAGCAGGGTTGGCTTTGAAGTTTGAGTTGGTTGTTCAGAGCCCTATCCAAGGAAGTTTTGCATATCACCAAGGATAGATACTCTACAACCTTTCTGAGCAACCTGTTCTAGTTTTTGAACACCATCACAATGATGGTGTTCAAAATAGCAATAATATCCCCATTCAGCCCACTCTTCTCCCAGCTGAACAAATAACTTTCTCAACATATTCTTGTATGGAACATGCTTTGGCACATGCTTCAGAATACCCATGAGATTCATGGGTTTGTTCCATTGTTTACAGGAGCTCACATATCTCAGGACTCAGCCCAAATTAAGTTTTTAACTGAGAAGAGGGACAACATAATACATGTGTAAGACACAGGTGAATGTAGAAAGTCAGCTGTCCAGTTTCTGCTCTGAGTACTGTTTATAAATATTAAGTTAAACAATCTTGAGATAATATGCCCAAACCGTTCATTTGGTAGCACCCAAAATACTTTACTCTTCAGCCCAAGTCTCTCACCCTGGAGCAAAAGCCCTAATCACTAAGCCACTACACAAAAAGAGAGGAGTTGGTACCTACTCCAGTTCTGAGCAGAAATAATTTTTACAGTATGTTCCCCCTGCTCGCTTTCTTGGAAAAAAATTGAAGTTTTAGGACAAGGTTAATTCAACACTAGCCCTTCTTTAGCAAAGGGAATAAAAGGACATAAACACTAATGTTGGCAAGATAAACAGCTTCAATGTCTGTGCTGTCATTGATGAAGATCACCTCCACACACCTTATACAAGGCTTGCAGAGGCTTTAGCTCAATCACCAGGGTCTAGTACAGTAGGAAGCCATGGAAACAGTCCTTTCTTGGTCTCACACTTTACAGGACTTACCCCAGGTTGCCCAAGTAGACCATATCAGAAGAAAGAATTGAACCCATTTTTTCCACCAACTCCAGTGCAAACCAGTGACCATGCAGCATCAACAGAAAGATCAGAAAGGAAAATCAAGGACATGCAACTGGACAGGCACCTGTATTGAATCTTTTAACTCCAAAAAATATATCATTTTCTCATTTCTACATCTCTAACCTTTTCTGAAATGTGAAAGGATAACAAAATCCAGTTGGGTTTAAATTCTTTGTTAAAAAGGAAACAAGGAAGTGAAAGCATGCAAAAAGAGAAAGTATAAATAGAGAGAACACCCATAAAAAAACAACCAGCGTGATTTGGAAACTGTATATAGACAAACATTTGCATATGCAGTAAATATGCATATGCATTCAAGTGGTATCTTATAGATATGAAGCTGAGACAATGCATATAAAAATATTATATACTTCAAGCTCCTGTACCGGAAGCTTCTCAGGTTCAATTTCCTGGATCTCCTTATTTGTGATTTATTTCTGAAGACTAAATTAAGTTTTTAAGTAAACAGTTGCAGCGTAACAAGCTAATCTGGGAACTATGTAACATGTTTCTCACTCTTATAGATAGGGAAAATATTCAATTAGTATTCTGTCCATGATAATTTTTAATTTAAAGCCTTTAACCAAAGTACAATGGACTTTTGACATATAAATATTAAAAATTAAATTTCCTGAGTTCATTATCTGATAATTAGAACTAAATAACATCTTAACTGAGAGACAAACCCCACGCAAAGCAAGTCAGTTCCATTTAAGATTCCATTAGAAAAGTGTTTGAGCTAGTATGTAATGGACCATAAAATTTAATTTGGAAATGATATTACCAAAAATGATGGAATGATACCAGTCACAAAAGGACATGTAGGCAGCCCTCATCTTTTCATTTGGCATGATGTTCTTCTATTGATTGTGTAGAATTAGAAAGGAATTACTTAATATTGCACAGAATAACATATGTAGGTTTTTTTTCCTTTTCTGCAGTGCCTCAGTATTTAAAACTCAGAATTGACCAGTGTAGCTCCATGTAATTACAAAGATTTCCTTATCTTAGCCTATTTGCTGAAGTCATCCTAAAGAAAGGGTCGCCTAATCCATTGGCTGTCTCATATCTCATTTACATTGGTGGTAATCCCCATCCTATCTCAGCATTTAGGTAATGACTTTGGGATTAAATTGCACTTCTTGCAATTCTTTACTTTCAAATCTCTACAACATATCAGCAGGACCCTGCTGAATAGGGCTGTCAGAGGACTGGTAATGCAGCCGGGTAGGTAAGGTCTCTGACTTTAAAGTGAAATTAACTTTCTTCGTAATAGGGTTTTAAGAAAAGAAAACCTTGACTCCATGTTCCAAAGTATTTTAGGTTGTTTTAAAAAGATGCCAGGATTAAGTTATATTAAGCTTTCTAAACCGGGTGTATTTAGCTACTTTTACTGCATTTATAGCTAAGGTGGTTTTAGTAAGTCATTTTCAGATAGCTATCAGTCTAAAAGACCTGCAAATGTCAGTTGTATCTTAAATTTTGCCTTATAAAAACTCTGAAGAGTACTCCTCTTAACCACTAAGATCACATTATTAAATTTCATTTAATCTATCACAGTAATTGAGTAAAAATCTGCTGTTCATTATGGGCTCATATTGAAAATTTTTTTTAAATTAATTGGAAAATTAACAATTTAGGCCCAAATTTAACCAGATACCTAAGTACATTTCTGATTTTAAGCATGCAAATAATTTTACTGATGACATAACTCAAGACACTTTTACTCAAAATACAGCAAAATCTGTTCAAAATTAAGTATAGATTTAAATGTTTTCCTGAATTTGGGCTTCAATAAGAAATTTGTCCTGACAGAGCCATCTTTTCATCTGTTGCAAAATCCCACAGTTTTGTAAAATACATGCATATATTGGGGAACAAACACTAAATTATATATCATTATGGCTATGCTGTGAATATGAATACAGATAGTGTCATATACAGATGTTGTCACATAAAGCTCCTTTACAGAAAGGCATTTTGATTTGATGAATTTAACATTTCTAAGTCCTTAAGCTACTTTGCTTTTCAAATATTTATTTATTCACATTTAATCTTTAAAACTTCAGCTGATTCCAAAATTGGGACAATACCTTGTTCTGCTGGATTAAGAGTATCCTTCCAGCCGGTTCACTGAGGTGCTGCAAGGCACCACATATCAAATGAGGGACTTGACATTTAGCAGAGGGAAGATGACACAGTAGAGGATATGGACTCCAAAAAGCATTCCAAGGTGGCCAAAAATAAATCACCTGAAGAATCTAAATTCATACACACTGCTTACCTTAGCTACTGCATCCTGCAAAGAATCCAGCTGCACTGAAATCAGGGCCAACAGACATGTGCTCTGTCATCGGTTGCTGAAGCCACCGTCTAAACGGATGGTGTTCAGAAGAAGCTCAAAAAAGACACCTCTCCTGATCCCTGTGTGTTGTGCCCTGCTCTTTGTACAAATATCCTAGGAAACAAGCCCTTTATAATGTGTAAGTTCTTTCTTTTTCCACAGGAGCCAAGCTTTCTTAGACCATCCCACTAAATGATACTTCACACAGAATAGTGGAAAATTAGGCAATTTTATGGAAAAAAATGTTGAGGATATTAAACCCAAAGACACCATCTATGGCACAAGTCCCTAAGTCAGATCACTGGATGGTAACAGCATTTCCTAATGGGATTGTCACTGCCCTCTTTTATCCTCTTTCTTAGACACAGACACTGATCACCACCTAGGATGAGACATTAGCCAGATGAGCTTTTGGTCTAACCCACTCTGGTCATACATCTAACCATCGTCACTGTCATACCATAAGTACAATAAGTACATGTCATAAACATTCAGATTAAGAAAAAAATGTAAAATTAGCGTGAGATCGTGTCATTGTTTCACATTTTGCTGCTATGGAGGCTAACACCTAGATGAATTGTCCTTCTGATATTTGCAATTAATTTGGCTGGCAACTAGTAAAATCAGGACTGGTTGACCTACTTTCCAACACGACTATGTCCAGAAGTTAGTATGGGAACTTCTCATGCTTGGTCTCAGGTGAAAATAGGTATTCTGCATACACTTGTATGTTCCTACAGTCTTCAATCTTACTGTTATTTTGGGTCTCCTCACCCAATGGGTGGAGAGAAAATGCAATCAGTTCTGTTTCACCATTGCACTGCCAGACACTACCCACAATGCATGGGGTGGGAGCAAGAAGAGGCTAACCTTTTACCTGCAACTCTGCCTAAAGACTTCAACCTCAAATGTTATTCAGTTCTGGCCCCAGTCCCAACAAGATGCTGTCAGTAAGACAAAAACAGACTATCAACAGCTACAGGAGGGAAAACTCAAGACTCATACTGCTGCAAGAGAACACAGATCTCTGGGACACTGATGTCCTGTTTGGACATCATTTTGAATTTTCCCATTGGAATTCAGAGACCTCAAGACCAAAATTAGCTTCAGCGATAATTATCTGGCATTCCTATTTATCTTTCAGGGACACCTTTCAAGAAATCTTAGGTCCACCTGTATGGGGGGTGAGTTGTTTGCTCATCTGCCTCTGCTGCCTACACCTGCCCTGACGGTTCACTGCCACCAATCCAAGGGAAGAGAAGGACTGTCAGCCAGGGGCAAAGCACTGCATTTGATCATTTGAGAAGTAGGGTAAATTTTCCAAAAACGCCAAAAAAACCTTCCATATTGGCTTTTTTATTCTCATTAATTAACCATTTAGAGGTAAAAATAGTTTTACAAAGCAATAATGAATCTACTCCCAGAAATATCATTTCAAACCATTACTTCAGTATACTTCTCTCAAAGTTGCCTAGGAATCCAAAAGACATTTTTTTGAAACTACATCTTTGGGTATGAAATCAAGTTTTTGCCATACATGGTGCCCACGGTCAGCATTAACAAACGCTGCAAGTAATTACTAAGCAGTGACATTCCATCAGGACAAAGAAGAAAGGTAAGGAATTTAATAGGAAGCCCTATCCCTATTAAATTTTAATTAAACTTATCCTTGTTCATACTCATAGCATTATTGCAACATTCCATGGGTTAAGAAGCTTCTGAAATGTGTAACAGTCACCAACTCAATGCTGTAAATAAGGGCTGAGAAGCCCTCATCCCAGAGTCCCCAACACAGCAACATGGCATCTCAACACCACACAGATACTGTAAGGAGCCAGAGGGTGGTATAACTACATAGAGAAGATCGGGCCTTCCCCATCTGCCCCCTGCGGTGCCACAATTTATCTGGAAAAGAAAGAGCCTTTGCCTTTCCATCCCCATTTACATTTGAGCTATGTACATAAGGAGAAGATAGCAATTCGCTTTGAAGGGAAGCCACATAGTCCAACGGTTACCAAAACCTCAACTGGTTAGTCAGGAGTTTGGCAAGCTGATGAGTGTAAAACTACCAGATCATCTATGATACACAAGATCATAAATGCTGAATTAACTTTATGCTTCCAGAACCTCAAAAATATATGAAAATCAACATCACAAATTTAGAACTAAAATTTTTGAGGTTTTGATGTTTAGATGTTTGATGAGCACATCCTTTACCTGGCACAAAGGTCATCTTCCTACTATGAAACAATGACAGTGTAAAGATTACCTTACCAGCTGTATTAAACCCAAGTTCACGTACAAGAATGGTATTTGCAAGTGATGTGCATATTTCTTTTACAAACAATATTAGGAAGCTTATTCTTCAAAGGCACACCTAAGACAATGCACAATGTCAACTATCATTTCTGCCACAAACCCTATAGATAACAGGAAACATTAAGCACATAATGGCTCAAGTGTGCTACACTATGAGTGTTTAGCCCACCTCGCGTGTCTCCTTGCAGTCTTTTTCATACACTTGGCTCTGCGGTTCAGCTCGGTTGTATCCAATGATGAGTGATAATTGGAAGCCCTCCTCCTGCCATTCTCCAGAATGATATGGAAATTAATTCTTGTACACTTTGCATTGCATACACCAAGGGAAGTTGACCCTATCAATTTACATACACTATAGGGGCCTGCTATCACACTGCAGCCAGCAAACAGCTTCTCTTATCTAGGAAAGACCCTCATTTGTTATTTCATGCTGAATACACCCACTCCTATTATTTCTGTAATTCTTTGCAATAATAGACCTTACCCTAATGAAACCCGCATTATGAGAAGGTTATAGTCCTGACCCAAAGACGATTAGCTCTGTGCTCTGTTATTGCTACATATGTAATTGTATAATTGATTTTAAAATTTACTTTTGTGTCCCCAAACCATAAAGTGAGCAGCCCATTAAGGGTGAGAAATACAATTAATATATCTATTAAAGTAGGGCAGGATATTATTGCAATTTTAAGATTATGTGGGTGAGTGTACACATAAAACCAAGAAAGAAATACAAAAGTTGAGATTCCCATCCTACTTCATTTCAGGTAACATGCAAAGGGTGTACATTTTCAGTACACAACAAACAGTTCAGATGCAGGCCTGTAAGATGTACCTGTGAGGCAGGGGTCCAATTTTATACAAAACTTTATACAAGCCAAGTGGGCAAAGTATTCTGCAGACCTGGGCCTTTATTAGTCTATGTTAATGAAGCTTTGTTTCCACATAAAATAATTCTATATGTATGCTTGACTATGTATCTAACACAATGTGAACGTTGTTCCTCTTGGTCAATAGATACACGATAGATAATTGACAATTTGTGTTTCAAGAATTAAATCTAAATCTAAAATATGTTTTTTTTAACTCAAAAGTATTTTGTCCTCATTTACATGTAGAATCAACTGACAGCTTCCCATCATCTAAAGCAATCAGAGTCAAGTAGATGCCTGCGTTGGTTTAGGTATTAAGGTGGGGACAAATTCTCTCTTTAGATCAAGCATTGCACTGCACTAAAGATTCTGCATGTGTGCATGTGGCTTTCACCATACCACAGTCCTATTATCACTTGCACAGTTAGCAGACTAGACTGTGACCTTCTCAAGCCAGGACAGATTTTGCACTAAAAGCTTACACAACAACAGAAAAGAGGTACATGGCAGCAGGGAAATAGGAGAGAAAAGACCAGTGAAACCTGCTATAGTCCACTTCACTGTGACTGAACAGTGAAGTGAGCTACACCAGGGAAATCCAGATGACTAGGACACAGCTCTCAAGTATGACTTAAGGGATTGGATGGGTGGCAGCTTCCTAGATACAATTCTTCTGAACTTGTTTGGTACCACAAATATAATTTCTGGTCGTGGCCTCCACAGGCTCCTGCATTCATGCTGTAGTATCAGCCTAGCACCTGAGATGCTACAGCAGAAAAGCCATGGCCTTCAGCAGCAAAGGTTACTTTTTGTAGCCACAACACAGGCATCCAGTGTTATTTCACAAATCCCACATGCCCTCCAGATGCTTCTCTGGGTGGCAGCAGGTGTCTAATGGGTCTGGCTCGATAGCTGGCAGCTGCTTATGGCTTCCTTGAGGATGCTTGAAAAAGAACCAATACTTGGGGGCAGCTGTGTCACGTCCCAAGCAACTTACTGACAAGTGTACCAAGCTTCTGTCAAGGAGGCTATTAACCCTGAGGGTGACATTTATCTCATCATAGGTAGGAGTCAGCTGTGGATGCTGGGTCTATACTATAGAGTCTGCTTTGGAGCCTGAGACCATCCCAGTAAATCTGTCCTGCACCTACAAAGGAAAACTCTTAAATCCATGAGATTGTTGCCAGTAACTTCTGTCTAACTTGGTTCTGGCTTACATATATTTGGAAGTCAGGGCTCTTCCCCATCTTTAGACAAGTTAGTTTTCCCACTCAGAATTACTCATTATCAGACAACCATTTTACATGGACATGCCTCTATTGAATTGGATTTGTGAGATAAGTTAAGGAAAAGGCAGTTGTGTAATTTGCACACAAAGTGGTTGGAATTGATCTAAAACAAACCTTTAACTTTCAAACTGGTTTAAATGGGGAAAGGACCATTGGATAATTACATCATTTAACACATTGATTGTCTAGAAGTCAATTCTAATGATTTCAGAAATAGAGGGCATTGTGCTTTCCTCATTTTTAAGGAAAGATTTTTCTCTGCGTAGTGGAGAAAATGGTGAATTTTTTAAAAGAGACAATATAGAAGAGCTGAAGAAAACAAAAGTTTCATTATGCCAAACAAGGCTTATTTCACAAAGCTAAAAAAAATAATCAATGGACACAATTAAACTGGGTACATCTCCCCTTACCGTACAACAAAGTAAAAGCAACTTAAATGACCCATAGGTATTCAGAATACATAATTAAAGAGGTAGTTTGTATCATTAGTCTGACCACATCTATATTTACTTCAAAGTTTTGCAACCTCTCTGTTACATTTGATCACTGTCACTCGATCATTAATTAAAAGGTGCACCACTCAAAGCCCTCAGATTAAACTTTCTCTTTTTCGGGTTACTTTCACAATACCATGATTTTTATCAATCAGAATGCAAAATATATGAATGTGTCACAAGGATACTGATAATCATATTTTACATTTATGGAAGACTTCAAACCACTGGAGGACAAATTCTTCCTTTTACTTATATGGCCAACCAAGCGGGATTCTTTGCATACACAATGAAAAAATGAATTTCAGCCCTGGATCTCAAGCCACATAGAACCCACTGAAGTTGCATTCAGTTTAACTGAAGAAAGGCTTTAAAATCAATTTAGTCAAACCACTGCAAATCCACATGGACAATCTTAAATCAATTTGAACCTGGCTTATTTCAATTTGGCTTAATTCAGAAAGAAATCCATTCAAGCTGAAGCAATATATGCAAGGTTTATATTTACGTAACAGTGGGCACAGGCATTTACAATAGTTTAGACAAATCAACTTGGAAAATAACTTAAGGTTCTGCCTACAATTAGAGTACCTTCACAGTACAGAAATACTGGCAGCGCTGCGCTTCCAGTGTAGTTTTAAGGATACCAGAGAAATTGTGCTTCTTTAGGGTACAGCAATATCATTCCTATTAACAAATAATTTTTAATCTTAAAATCAGTTTTTCTTGTGTAATGGTTTGGTTTGGCTTGTTCTGCCCAGGCTGCGTACCTTGCACTCTGAGGGGTACAGCTCTAAGGTCACAAAAGCTTGCATGGTAGCTTTGGCCTTAAATAAACTTGTGTGACATGTAAAACTGAAAAAGTGTTAGCTTTTAGTTCCCTTGTAAGGTCCCTAGGAATTGTCCCAAAATTCTGGAGATTAAATCGAGGAGAAGGGACATCGTAACGTGACATAAAGTGTCTCTTTCCAAAGCAGCAAGAGGTTCATACAAATACTAATTCTGTAAGAAATACAGAACCTGGCAAATCTATTTCACAGGTACTACTGGTTTTGGAGTTCAGAAAAGCTGTGTTTCTGTAATGTCTTTTCAGCAGTTTCCCTTAGCTGGGTCTCAGGTGAGTAAGTGGATACAGACAGTTTTATACAAAGCAGTAAATCAGCCCTTCAGATTTTCAGCTTGCAGTAGTCATGCAGTCTCCTCAGTCTATCAAAGCACAGCTATGAGGGATTCACCAAGAGTCCAGGTCTTTCTCCTGGATGAAATCTCCCGGTCTTTCTTGGATGAAATAGAAACACATTGCAAGAAGTTGAGCAATGACGTCAACAAAACCCATAGTATAGAGGGTGCTTCTAAGAGTAAACAGGAACATGAGATCTTGCATTAGCTTTCTGTTAGAATGGTAGATTTTTTGCAGCCAGTTTTTCCAGTTCATTAAGAGGAAAAATTACTCTCCATAATATGTACAGTTACACAGAAGGGACAGGTTCAGACAAGCAGTTAGCTGTCACCACACTGAAATAAATGCCTGCCAGTAGTGGAAGGAGCTTCTTTGAACCTGGGAAGATTTTGTCAGAGCATAGTTAGGGATTCCTTTAGGAATTGAAAATTTTAAAAATATAAAATATTCTTCATTTACTATCAGAACTTGTGCCTGATATGTTTAAACCTTTATTTTGAAAGGAATGAAGGTCCTGTCAAAAATCCAGGGTTTTTTGGTAGAAAATAAATTAAAACTGCCCATTTCTAATTTGGCAGAAAGATCTGACCTTGCTGAAGCAATAAAAAAAAATTAAGATAAACAGAAAATAGGATATTCTCCCTCTTGTCATAAGACCTTATCTCTCATTTTTTCCATCTCTTAGTACTATGTATATAACTCAGGGTTTGCATTGCTCTGATAGGGTAGGTCTTTGTGCTGTTGGCATAGAGATGGACTTCTCTGTTGCTCACATTGCCAATCATTTGCTTCAGGCAAAAATGAGAAGACTGAGTTTTGCTTTCCTAAAATAATGTGCAGAGAAGACAGTGATGCGATGTGGCAGAGTAGAAAACAGGGAAGGTGTGCCATACAATAAGAATCCCAAGGATGTTATGGATCTCCTGCATAAATAGTGTGTAAATCTTTTTGTGATACTCTTTGCAATAGACAACAGTGTTATTGTCTTATGTCACTGAAAACGCTTTCTTTTATTATAGATTCAGTGCTATTTTCAAAGGAACACATCAAAGGAGCATCCTTACCCATGAAGTGGCTGGAGGAGGGGAAATGACATACTCTGTACTCAGCAGTTGCTTGTAGCAAGGGTCAAGCACTTCACTCAAAAGGCACCAACTATTGCCTATACTTCAGAAAACATCACTTAAAGTGTAAAGAAATATGACAGTGGAACATTTTTCCAGATGGAGCTCAGGAACTCAGATAAGGTTGTTGAGAAAAGCCTCACAGAAAGTTTTCTATCCCCATATGTAGAAGTTCTTGGCAAAAAAACCCACCATAAACTTAAGACCTGCAAGACATCCCAACAGCAAGATTTTGGTACTGCTGCCCATCTGCAAAGCCTTTTCCAGGAGCTGTGAGCAGCAGCGAATTTCAGTGTCTTAAGGACTCTGAAATTGCTAATAAGGTGCCCAGCATTGACCTTCAGCATTCTCTTACCTCAAATATCTGCAAACACCTACCAGTTTGGCCTTGTTCTTTAGGTGCTGGCAATGCATGCACCTGCAACTCAGGCCATTTTATAAAACAGGCAGAAGATCTTTCTCCACCTCTTCCCTAGATGATTTCCACCCCTACCTGGAGAATGAGGCAGCAATGAGGCAGGGAATTTTGCACTGATGACTTACATTTGAGAGACTTAGATAGATTAGATTAGTGGGCCAACACTAATGGTATAAACTTCAACAAGGCCAAGTACCAGGTTCCTGCACTTGGCTTGGGGAAGTGTGGCTGGAAAATGTGGCTGGGAAGCTGCTGGCAGAAAAAGACCTGGGGTTTCTTATTGACAAGTGGCTGAATATGAGCTGGCACTGTGCCTAGGTGGCCAAGAAAGCCAATGGCATTCTGGTTTGTATTAGAAATAGTGTGACCAGCAGAAGTAGGGATGTGATTGTCCCTCTGTACTCAGCACTGGTGAGGCCACACCTTGAGTATTGTGTCCAATTCTGGGCACCTCAATACAAGAGAGAGATCGAGGTGCTGGTGAAGGGCCTGGAGAACAAATCGTATGAAGAGCGGTTGAAGGAGCTGGGGCTGTTTAGTTTGAGGAAGAGGAGACTGAGGGGAGACCTCATCACTCTCTACAACTACTTGAAAGGACACTATAGAGAGGTTGGTGCTGGTCTCTTCTCGCAGGTAATTAGTGACAGAACAAGAGGGAATGGCTTCAAGCTCCAACAGGGTAGGTTTAGACTAAACATTAGGAAAGAATTTTTCACAGAAAGAGTGGTCAGGCATTGGAATAGGCTGCCCAGGGAAGTGGTTGAGTCACCATCCCTGGATGTGTTTAAGAGTCATTTAGATGCGGTGTTGGGGGATATGGTGTAGGGGAGAACTTTGTAGAGTAGCGTAGATGGTTGGACTCGATGATCCCAAGGGTCTTTTCCAACCAAAATGATTCTATGATTCTATGATGCTCCAGCTGTACCCTCTATCAATACCAAAATGTCAGTAAGGAAACATGTTTGCAGAAGTGACGGCATTATCTGGGTACTGACAGATTCTGCCTTTTGGATATGGTCAGCGAAACAGGCAAACTGCAGAGAAAAGAGGTAAGCTGTAAGCAGTACAGGGCAAGTAGCAAATGCTACAGAGAAGGTATTATCCCTTTTGTCCCAAATAACAAATGGAGACTGCAGAAATTCTACATTCTTCATCTTATCAATGTGGAAAAATACAGACAGCCACAGCTATTACACATAGTATTATAGGAAGGCAAGAAGACATATATTTGTTCTGAAATTCATCAGATAACTTCAGTAAATCACGTGTCCAAATATTTTTAAAAAGTGAGGGTTTGGGAACTGTTTCTTTTGCTTATGTTAAGCTGACTAAAACAAAATGCTCAGATGCTTAATCATGGAGACAAATCTGAGGAAGATTATTCTGCTGAAAAAATATGGTTGCAACTTGCAAATACATTTTTAGAAGTGATTTGATTACAAAGCGTCCTATCAAGAAATATCATTAAAATTATGGTGAAGCATGCACATTATTCAGTGACCAAAATGGTTATAGAGAGTTTGGAAAGCTAAGCAATTTAGCAAGAGCTGAATTGCCTTAATGCCGAAAAGTTGTGATTAAACCATTCTCTTACCATTGCTTGGCCACCAATCACAGATAACAGCAACTATGTGGTAGGAGGACACGTACTGCTTCAGGCCATAAGAAAACTCAGACCCTGAACTTTGGTAATTTAGCACACACTAACTGTGCTGCCTTGATAGTCTCAAAGTATTTTCTTTTTCCATAGAGGAGTATGGATTACTGTATCTGATCTGCCATGGGTCAATGGGTCTCTCCTCTTTGGGTGCAGGGACCATTTCCATGTCTGTCCATTGGATACTGGTTTACAATCTCACCTCTCAGCAGAGAACAGCAAGAACAGCAGCAGGAAATATTTGGGAAAGAAAGAAAAGAAAAGAGAAAACAGGTATCTCTCAGATTCAAACCTGAGGGACAGTTTGGCCCAAAATCTATTTGCACGAGACATCAAACTTTTCTTGTTCTCTTTGGAGATTGCAGTAAAGGGTCCGTGCAGCTACTCAACACCTGGCTGACTAGGTACTAGTAACCAGATCCTACAAAATTTGCCAAGCACCCATGATCTGAAATACAGACTAACAGAAACTATCTAAAGTCAGACATTCAAAATGGGCCTTTTGGAGGAATTATGATCTCTTGGAAAATCTGCAAAAATCAGAAAGCAGTGCAGGCAATATTCAAAGCCATAAGGAGGCAAAAAACCTACTCAACAATCTAATGACATTGAAACAGGCAAAAATAAGAGGAAGAAATAAGATAGATAAACAAGGTGCTAAAAATTATGTTCAGAACAATTACATCCTACATCCACTTTATCATCCAATAACTAAAACTAAAGTCTTTTGGACTACAATTAAATCCACTCACTGGTCAAAGAAAATAATAATTGCAATTACTGAAAAGCCAGAAAAGCAGAAGGCATACAGGGCATGACTTTCACCAGTCTTCAGCCCCAATGCTCTACAGGCTACATGCCACAGCCTTGCATCGCATCTGCTCATCCCACCATCACACAGATGCCATAACCTGGAAAACATCTTATCTAGTAGCAACTAAAAATTAAACACCACAAACAAGTTGTTTCCCTCTGGTCTGAACTGGAACCTATTTTTTTCCAAAAAAATGATTATGTTTTAAATGTAAGTTCCCTGTAAGAGGAACATCAGTGTGCCACATGCAACCCCTTGAAATAAAATGGTATGAGTTATAGCTTGTAAAAGAGCGAGCTTCATTATAAGCCAAGTCTATCTATGCAGCCACTCAGACATCTATAACATCACCAGAACTCTAAGTACATGGAAGCAAATTCTATCATTTTTTTGTTGCATGGACTGAAAGAAATCAAACATCTGAGAAGTATTACTGCTATCAGGAATATGTACATTAAGAGCAATGGCTAACAGTTAAAAAATGCTTTTCAGACAGACTCTCTGTAAATGACCTATCTCTCCAGCTTCTTTTTGAAGGCAATCTGAATGTCTGTTTGTATCCTCTGCTCTAGAAACAGTGTCTGGTGGTGCACTTGCAAAATTAAACAGGCCGTTGATAAGGAAGAGGAGCAAGGACTGCTTGGTTTTCAGCTCTATTATTTGTTGCTGGGTGAGCTGAAGGAAGTCATTCATTGCTTTACACCCAAAGTACCTTTCTGACAGATGCAATTCAGCGTTAGGTGATCTCATGCACTTTAGATGCTTGATTGTTTTCACAAATCAAGCCTTAAAAGCTTAAAAGTGCATATTTTATTTGATTGGTCAAAAAACCACACCACACCCACACAAAGAATACTTGAACCATTCTTTCCATTGAGCTTAGAAACACCTTTGCTACTTCTTTCTGGTGAAACACCTTTGCTACTTCTTTCTGGTGGGCACCCTAAACACTGCAAACCTATTAACTGTCACTGTCAATTACTCACAGTGCTGAGCACTTGCACACCTGAGCAGTCACAGTGGGGTTAAGAAAGGCCATCGTACTGCTCCTCCAGGTATGTGTCCCTTGGTGCCCAAAGCCATCACATCGCCCATCCCTGCATGCTGCTTGCTGCAATCTGATATATACTGGTGTACAATAATAAGAGCAAGATTTCTCATCAAAGAGATTTGATGAGAGCCTGATTGAATAATTTCAAATACAGTTCCATTTGAATCTCTGAGTCACTGTAAAAAAAACAAAACATATGGAAAACATTTATTATTATTTAGTTATTACTTTCTGCAATCTATATTCCCACTATTCTTATTTTCCAGCTCTTGGAAAGCAATTGTGCTGTTCAGGGGTGATTCCCCTCAGCCCTCTCCTTCCCCCCCGGGCTCGCATATGCTTGACACTACTTGGAAAAGTGACTAACAGGGTGTTCACTTTTACCAGGCCATTAATTGATAACACTTAATTAATCTGCCGCGCGAGAGATCAAATGAAGATTGCGTCCCACAACCAGCAACATATATTGACTTTGTTATTCCAATTATGTGTCTGACCAGAACAGCCCTTTGGTATAAGACTTAACCTTTGAATCACCCTCAGCGCAGAACTAGATCAGCTGCTAGGGATCTGACCTGAAAAAGACCTTGACACTGCCAGAGCTGCTCTATATATGCTTGAAAATGTTCCACCTTGTGCTTGTCATAGCTCACATTCGTGTTGTCATTTGCAATTACATTTGTGCGTTGGACACGGTTCTCCGATAAGAAGCCAATAATTAGCGGGAAGCTCTGATTAGAAGTCACTGTTTCACATTGGCACACATTTTCTTTTTTTTTTTTTTTTTTTGCTGTGGGTTGTTGGGTGTTTTTTTTTTTTTAAAAGATTGCCCAGAAAAGAGCAATTAGTTTGAGTAGCAATTGGGTAAGTGCAGCAGACAAAGAGAGTAAATTGCCTTTAGCAGACAATTTATAAATCAGCTGTTGATTTCCAACTCAGTTTTTATTTTTGTTTCCCTAGGTTATCTTCCACTAAATGGATGGGAAAAATCTTCAGAGGCAGATTTGGTGTAATTTAATATAAGAAAACAATTAAAAATATATTCATCAGCTTTGCTGTGGCTTTCTTCAAGGATAGTGAACAGCAGCAGCTTAACAAGGAGTAGCAATTGACCTTCTTTATTTGCTAATTTTGCTACAATAAATCCATGTTTCTCCTCCCATACAAGTCAGTATAAAATCTGGAGCAGACATACCCAAAACTGCGTAGCAAATCTTAGTTAACATCCACCTGCCATGAACATCACATACCATTTTGTCAGACATGGATCTGACCAGGATATGGATGGCTATTTTATGGTGCAATTTTCTTTAATGCACCCTTTCTCCAATAACACCCTTTCCAACCAGAGGTAGAGGATAGCATACAAATGTGACAACAAATTGCACAAAGATGAATTCTTCAGAGAAGTCATCAAAATACAATAATATTTCGTTTGAAAAAAATATTATTTTAAGCCAACCTCATTATCTGAACATTGAATTTAGCAATATTACTTGCTGGCACAGGAGGAAAGAAAAGTAGACTCAGAGTCACCTATGAATAACAAAAAACCATGAGAATGAGACCATCTCAGGTCCTCCATCTTGTCTATTATCACAATCTACTGTGAAGTAAAACTGGTTTTGGTTTTGACTTCACTGATGTAAAACCACTGAGGTAGCTCCAAACTCAGGTAACTCCAAAAATTTTAATACAGAGAGTTATCAGTTTAAAGTTGCTTTAAGAAGGCAGAGCATCAATCTGTTGTATTAGTAAATAAAAATATGATGTGTCTAATATCTACATTTTTATTGAAATCAACACTTATTACTGATAATCAGAAAGAGGAACTAGCCTTATAGATTACCATATGAGGGCCTTACTACTAGGTTGATGTTTTTTAAACAGCATTGCTGAACAGGGTTCAATAAAGTACTAATTTCTTTGCCACACCCCCACAAAACAAACAACTGTCAAGCTCTTTAATTGTCCTGATTAAATCCTATAGGGCTATAGTAATGAAAACCTGCCAAATGCAAAAGGTAACAATAACTCACATGTACAGCGGTGGTCTCTGAAGCATTCTGTTTTCAAAACGTTAACCAAGACAGTTTTTTTTACTCTTTCCATAGCATCTTATAGAGTCTTTAACTTTTATCTGGATGGATACCTGGGCAAGCAGCAGAGCTGCGGAGAGGAAATGCCTATGGAAGGTACCACTTGAAAACATCAGTAAGGTACCCAAGAGGTCTGTAAACCAACTGCAGCATGAACCTCCAAGAAACACAGCTAATGTTAGGGTGAATCTTGACCCCATACACTTCTGGCTGAGATACAGAAACACTACCAAATGAGCCAAAGGCAAATGAGAAACATCCAAAGATAAATGAATATATGCCAAGGCTTATGTGTGCTATCAAGCAATAAATACACTAGGAGTAGGAAGTGCAAAAAGTAATTAAGGTTAAGAAAGAGGCATATGCAAGCTATAAAACATTAGGTAGAGAGGAGGACTAGAAAGATTGCAGAAGGAAGTTAAGAGAGTGTAAAGAAAAAAATTAATACAGGAGGCAGAGGAAGAGACAGGAAGGGAGATTGCATGAGAGGTTAAGATAAATAAGAAGATAATTTTCAACTCTGTAAGGCTCAGGAGTCAGATATTGGAGAAGTGTCTCTAAGACAGCAGAGAAATTCTCTTCTCAGAAGCACACATTGTGCTAAAGTGGATCAAAATCAAATGTTTTGAACTCCACATTCAAAAGGCTTTGTACTCTCCCCGTGGATTCTTAAGGCAATAACATACACATCTTGGATAAAATTATGCAGCTTTGACCAATGATATTATGGTTGTCCTTTGTAAGGACAAACAGATAAACTGAATTTGGATGTGATACCAGGACCACATCAGAAGGGTGGTATGAAGCGTTTGGAAGGATGTCAAGACATAAGGTGTAAACAAGCCAGATATGGCAAAAAGAAATCCAAAAATTTTGGAGAAGTGATTTAATGTTGGCCAGTCAGGGAACAGTCATTGCAGTAACAATGACATTTTAAGTGTCGGAGGGAGTATCAGCTCTTTTGCACTTAGATGGCTGAGTAGAAACATGAAATGGTCAGAATACCATGGATTGAAAGTCAAAGGACCTTTTTTATCCTGTTATGTATTAATTAGTAGGCAGTAACTATCTGGGAAATCATTAATACTAGCATGAAGAACTGGTATCTCTAAGCAAGAGACTATGTAAGCACACACAAGGGCACTTTCACCTGCAATATCTATACTCGAACAATCTGTGGGATAAAAAGTCTTAGGCCAAACCACAGAAGCAAAAGCATCTCTTCTTTCTAGCAGTAATGGGAAGGAGGCATTTGGAAAGATAATTTTTCTGTAATGTGTTTCCCTCCCCACCCTGAGCATTCTTGACTCTTAATAATTCCTATGTAAATATTTTTTTAGTGCTTTTGTCAGTGTTAAAAACCTGTGTCATTTACCAAATTTTGAAAAATATTGCTAACAAGGTACACACCGGTACATGAGTAGTGGTGAAGATGGCAGCATTACCTGTTTGGCTGTAGTCTGGTTAACGAAGCAGAGAGACAGGTTGGCTGAGCCTGCAACTGGCTTCTTCCTTCTTCTCATTATGTCTGACCACTTGAAAAAAAAAAGTGACTGTATATTCTAATACAGCCTGGTCACCTTTGGCACTGGGCTGAGGAAATGAGACTTCACTGAGACAGAGGACTCCCACAAAAAAGTGTGAAAAATTGAAATGACAAGGTTGTGTTGATAGCTTGTTGAATGAATGAAGGGAATGAATTGAAATTTACATTTATATAGCACTGTTCATCTACACTGTATCACTCAGGACTAAGGAGTTCGTGGAAGACCTACTTTGCCAGCACAGTTGCACTGGGGAATAAAGTAGAATAAAACCAAACATCATTTTCCCCAAAAAAGACCCTGCAAAAATAGTGAAGAAAGGCAAAGAACCTGTGTAAAGCTTAAAAAGGGTAGAAAGGAGAACAAAAAGTAGAGCACTTCATGCCTGGAAAAACAGGAAGTGAGGAAGGTACTGAATAATATTTTTAAGTTCAGATCGTGATTCCAGGAATGAAACAAAGCAAAGAATACAAAAAAAATAATCTAATCCTTATCTATTCCACTCCAGAAACAAGTATCCCACCATTCTCACTTTCTGACAGTAAAACCCTACAGATCTGGGGATTCAGTAACTCAGCTGTTGCTCTGTTGTCAGTCTTTAAAGTTAGAAAGTTCTTTATGAAGTGTACATTAAACTTTCTTCATTTAAGTTTGTTACTTCTTAATCAGTTCTTCCTGAACATGAGGTTCAACTGAAGAAACCTCTTGATAACAGCTTTTTATATACTGGAGATATGGCAGCATGTCCCCATTGGTCCTTGGTATGGCTAAAGGGTGGCTCAGTACTTACCTTCAATGACTTGTCCTTCATTTTGCCTATACGTCATGTTACTGTTATAATATAAGAATACAACACTGTTTGAGTGTCTAATCTGAGATATTTCCTCTGCGTGTTTGATTCATGTAAGTAATTGTATGTTGGATGTTTGGGAGATAGACTAGCAAATTATTATTGTACAGTCACTGATCGCTTGTGCACAAGGAGAATTTGCCAAAAAATCTATCAACCCATGGAGCCCACATATAGTTTACCTAATTCATCCTCCAAGGTTGCTACAGAGGACTTCACCCCTAATCTTTCATCCATTTCAGCTAACAAATCCCAAATCATCTCATGCTGATGCTGATACAAATCTGCTTTGTTTGAGCATTTTCCTTGTAAAAATTAAATGCCTTAAAAGCAACAAGAGAACATCTACAAGCCAAGACAATCTTACTTCTGTTGCATTTCCACCAGTTCCTGGTGTGACAAAGAGTTGGTTGAATTCCCGCATAATTCAGTGCTAAATAAAGTCACTCTCAAAGTCACTCTCAGCAGAACAAGTAGAACACAGAACGCATTGCATGAGCCTGTAGAGAATTTTGCAGCACAACTTTCTCCATCTCCTGCACCAAAACTCACAAGTTTGCCCAAAAATCATGGGATTTCAAACCAGGTTCACACCGATATACAACTAATTGGTTTTGCTGTGATATTTTTAGCTGACCAAATACAGGCCTATGACAAAGTAAGTTGCATAACTCACACAAGACACCTACATAGTAGCATTCCATATCTGCTACGGGCAGCAAGCTTCCACATGAAATGGACACACAGACACGCAATTCCTAGTTTTCAAAGCTCTCTCTTCTACATTTCCTTCCCCATTCTCCCCCTCTCACTACCATAGTGGCTTCCTGACACCTATTCCCCAACTATCCCTACTCTTCAGCTTGCACCCTTTGGCCTTTAGTGTTGAGTTGCAGCCTCCCTTTCAGCCCCCCATTTACAAACACCAGCAGCTTCCCCCAGGCCCCATCCTTCTTTCCTGCTTCCACACTTCTCTGAGCACTCATCTCCGGAGGAAAGGTTTTGTGTGAGCTATAACTGTTCTGACCCATTCGTTTTCTTGACGGTGGTGATGGGCAGCTAATAGCAAGTGCCTGCTGAGCTCGGCTCTGCTGCTGCATCAGGGTGAGCAGAGGAGGCCAATGTTACTGACGAGAGCATTTCAAACCTGCAGCCCAAAAAACAACACAGTGAGGCACTATGCAATACAACATGTGTACTGCTAATATTAAATCACTTCTTTGTGGTTCTTTTTACCTCAGTGAAAACACTACTAATTCCAAGCATTAACTAATTCACCAATGCTTGTAACAATCTTAGAATCCACAGAGATTCATTTTACCACTATAACATTTTTAATATAATTATTTTGCACATTAATGGCAGGTACTTGTTCCTCAAAGTAAACCCCTATGCAATGTAATATAGACCAATGACTTCTCACTCAGCCTTGTATCTGACACATTATACAGGTGGGTTCTGCTGATGCCTCTGACAAAAACACTCTACAAGAACCCAAGTAACTTGCTCAGTTTTTCTGGGAAAAAAAATAACAACAAACAAACAAAAAAGACATAAAACCTTCCATTCCCCTGAACTTTGTCTACTTAACTTCGTAAGTTCTTTCAATTAGCTCACAGTGAATTGGAGCCAGGTTTGCAGGCAGACATAAATACAGAAGATTACAATAGCTCAGAAAGAAATAATACAAATAAGGATCTCTGCTGAAGCAGGATTTAAATAAATGGAAATGTTACTATTGCTCTGGAGGTGAAACTAGAGATGGGAGAAAAACGTTAAATTAACCTTTGAGGATAAATCAAGTGTTTTTCACCTTGATGATGACTCATGACCTAAATAACGTGATAATATTAGCCCATATTGGGATAATAAAAGGAGAGGTAGCAAGTTGTCTTAAATTCACTATCAGAAACATAAAAAGATACAGTCCTGGAGACAGGACAGAAAGACAAGAGGAGTATAACATTGATTAGTGATGTCAGAAGCTTTCCAGAGGTACAATTGGGTGGAAAAGAATTCTTTCCTCACATAACAATTGGGAAAGTCATTTTCCGTTCTGTAGGAGAAACACTTACTGGAAACCAAGAAAGCTGACAAGACACCTGTGCTGGGAGTAATGGTGAATCTTGGGAATAGGACACCAATCATGCAGGGACAGCCAGAAAGACTTTTCCTATTTTCCTAGTGCCCTGAGAAAACAGAGCTGTTGCAATCATACACATATCTGCAATCGGACCATACCAACTCTGCTACCAGACCTTATACATGCCCAGCACCTCTTCATCCCAGCATTCCTGGAAAAATCTTGCGTAAGGACAGGCAGATGGTAACGTAATTCCGAGAAACTGAGAGCAAGGTAGCTCTGGGAAATTTGATGAGAAAGGGATATTTTTTATGAACCATTTCTGAGGAGTATTAAGCACGCATGCAGGAAAACAGGTGAGATCCTGTAAAAAGCTGCAGAAAGGCAAGAACTGAGAAAGAGGCAGCAGCAAGAAGTTTGAGGTTAAAAGGAAATAATAGAGACAAACTCAAATGCAACTCCTCCTCAAATGCAAGAGCAGGAAGAAGGAGGGATGCAATGCTGGGCAGGGGGAAACTGTCAGCCCTAGGCAAGGACAGCTTGTTAGACAAGTCTCTCAAGAAGATCCTGAAAATTATAAATTCTTTAGGCTCATCTGGCCTTAAACTGGGCTTCCCAGTTGCTCCCCTGTCATAATTTCTTCTGGGGACACCTGGAAGTGTCCTTTAACCTACCTGGTTTGTGCTCAGAAATGAGACCCCAGATGGTGGACTAGATGTAGACGACTTTGGAATGTATTCAGGAAGAGCAAAGGGAAGTTTGAGCTATAGACAAATAACCAACCGGTGCTGAAGATTCAGTCGGGGAGAGGGAAAGGTCATGTATTAAATGTATTAAACGTAAATTGGGAAGGTTGGGGTGTTTCAGACAGAAAGGAGTGAGGAAATTGGAGGCCTGGTGAAAGCACAGATAAGCTGAATAAACAAAATATAAAGAGCTATCATAGCAGTCATGCGTTTGCACAAAAGAAAAATGCTCCTCCAAAAAACAGATTCCCTATTAAGTGATTTTGCTTGATTTTTTCACGCCACTCATGAGTTATCAATCTCCCCACCTATAAAGACAAATGTCATATTGGCTCTAACCCATCAGCTATTCTCAATTTATCACCATTTAATATGTATTAAAATGCTCTTACTTCTGATTGCAAAAACAAACAAAATAAGGCAACATAAATCAAAAAGAAAGGGAAAGGAAGAGGCTAAAGACACAGAAGGGAGATCTGCTTCTCAAAAGAATGGATTTTCTTTCTCATGATCTTTGCATCCAAGTTCTCAAGGCCTCTCCACCACAAAAAGACTCCAATGGTCTTGTACTGTAAATCACATCAATAGTTTATTAATCCCCTCACAACACAGAAATAAATGCTCAGCCGTGGAAGGGGAATGGAGAAGCTGCAGAGTAGTAACAAACTCAGCAACCCTATGTCTCTCTCTCTCTGATCCCATTATAAACTAACACAATATTTTTCTCCAATTTTCAGTCGGTATTGCAGCTCGCAGCAGAAAAGATACTGAAAGCAGCAGGAGCCAGGCAGGGGTGTCAGACTTCAGAGCGGACACTGCCTTGGGACCTGGGGGGGCCAGTAAATCAGTGCACGCTTGTCAACAGCTCCAAGCTGCAGGAATTACTCGAGCGAAAATAACAAATGGCTGTCATTGTGGAGCCAAAAACCTGTGATTATAATTATCACATCCCCAGTGACCTTGCATAAACTTTAATCCCTCTCCAATGGAGCATTTAAATAGCCTGCATCTACTGGCAGGGGACCGTGTCCCCTTAGTTGAAAATACAGAGACTAGGAAAGAAACGAGCCACAAAGAAACCACCAAGCCCCTCAGTGTCTTACAGCTTGTATTAAAGAGTTGTACAACAAAAGTCCTGTCACTGTCATTTTAATTGATACTATATAGTCATCCTGAATTCAAAATGCCATGGTAGTATCCAAACTCAGCTAAGCCCAGCACCAAGCGTTTTAATCAGATGAAAAGGTCAAATAACACCAAGTTTTCATCACTGCATTCAGTGGGTCACTGGGCTGAGAAAGTGGGTATACAAGGTGTGTGGATGGGTTGTTGAGTCAAGAAATCTTCAGGGAGGTAACCTCCTTCCACCTTGGAGAGGTTAGCTCACCCTTGCAGGTCCCACCATGATCAAGACTTGAATGAATTCTTCAGCTGTGGTTAAAGACCTTTTCCCACTGCTAAAATCAGGTATTTTCAACTATTTGGGTTTTTAAGATACCCCTTACAGCCAGGATTGGATGTCTTTGATTACAGAATTAAGGACCATTATTTGCTACCGCCTTGTTCTACTTCTGTAAGTCGTAAAGTTACTTCCATACAATATAGGCAGGTGTTGCAGAAAACCCCAAAAGCTCTGAATCTGGAGAAAGAAAAGATTTGGATTCTAAAGCATTTCATAGTCCTCATGGTTTTGTCCCTAAAAGAGTCCTTTCAGGATTAAAAAAATCCACAACTATTAATGTTATTTCATGTAACCAAGTCCTCCAAAGAACACTGAAAGTATAGAAGTTGCAGAAATTTGACGACATTGCTCTGAAATTGCACAAAGTTGTTCCATGAAAATCTAATTCAGACCACAGAAATTGTTACACCTGCAAACCAAGTCATTTCCCCCAGAAGCAAACACTTCCTGCACTCAGCAGATGCTCCCATGTACAGGCAATCAACAAATCTGTGTTTAAAACACAAGATCTTTTATTTCACAACCTCTTAACTATATTCAGGATGAGCTTTGCACCATGGTATCATATAAGAGTCTTGTCTTTTTTTTTTTTTTAATATTGTTGCAAGAAGACAGTATGAAGTTACAATTGGAAAAGAGTTTTGCTAATTGCATGGGCTTTCAGTAGATTTCAGAGATATTATATCATAAAACTTACACATTCAAATTACCAGTAATTTTAACAACTTCAAAACTTTTAAAATAGAGAAATCAGTGTAACAGTAAGTCTTAAGGGAAAGTCACTTATTGAGATAAGGCAAAATTTAAGCATTTATATATTAGCGTGTAGATGGTGTATGTACTGCTCACCTGAAATTTTCTATGTTAAATAAAGTAAAAGATATCTACAGCAAGAGGAATATTTCCTAAAAACAGGAAACCGTACTCTCCAGGAAAGCAAGAAATATTTGAAACAGAGTAGTTTATGCCCACACTGAGAGTTTTAACTATAAATGTTGAATTAGAGGGTAAGATAACTAAGAAGCAACCTTAGTATAATCAAAGAGCTACAGTGGATCACATAGGTACTTACTTATGTAGTTGAGTAAGTCAATAAAACTTCATTATATATTATAAAGGGAATATTTCTTCCAAACAGCTGTGCTAACCTAAACCATGCGTCCTGGCAAGCCTCTAGCAAGCTCTCTCACCCCAGCAGTATCAGCCCCGCTCAACAGTGCGTTTGAAAACACAGATACAGCTAGCACAAGTCTCCTTTCTGCTCTTTGACTGGATTAGGATGTTCCTTGGACCAGAGAGACAGTGAGACAACTAGCCAGAGCCTCACGGAGCTTTGCATCCCTGTGACACTCTGGAAATAGGTGGTGGCGCAGGAGAGACAGTTCTTTTCACTCGGT
The DNA here is from genome assembly GCA_004320125.1 of Scolopax mira. Lineage (NCBI taxonomy): Eukaryota > Metazoa > Chordata > Aves > Charadriiformes > Scolopacidae > Scolopax > Scolopax mira. Next base: position 174,105 of record BJBW01004852.1, read on the forward strand.
AGCATAGAGCAGGAACTGGACTGGGGCCAGGCATCTTCACAGCCTGTAACATCAAGGCTGCTCAACAGCCACCACAGAGTACCAATTTCCATCAGCCTCATTCATTTTAAATGAAAATTCTCCATTTGCATCATTGCAACATAAATAAGTACGTTAAATATTGTGTAATAATAGCTTGACACATTTCTCCTTTTGTCAGGAGTCATTCCAAATATCTTTTCTCCTTTCCTGATTAACAATACGATCCAGTTGCTCGAGTTCAGAGGTGTTTCATGCACTTCATGAAATTCCTCTGGTTTTTCCCTATATACCAGAGAAGAGTTATAACCAATTTTCTCTTTGCTTTGTTTCTCCTTTGACACATCATCCAAACCTCACTCATCCAATGCCCTTATTCCACCCCTTCTTAGAGAATGTGCAGTTTCAGAAATTTTCTCTCCCTTTCATTTTGATAATAACTGTAAAATAAGTCTATTTTCTGTCATCATAAGACCAGATTTCAGTTGCTTGTCTTAATTCACATGCATTATTTTTTTAACTCAGGTCTAGAAAAGATAACAACCAACACAAAATCTGCACTTTTTGTGGGTTGATACTTGATCACACACCAACTCTGGCATGAAATTGTACATAAACAGCTGATATAATTGGTAATTAGTCTTTATTTGCCATGAAGCTGCTACAGCGGGAGAGGGTGTTAAATTGTTTCTTTTTACATGAAATTATGGAAATCCTACTAGTTACCCCTTTCTTCATAGACACTGGCCACCACTTATTTTATAATATGAGTCTGGTTTGAGTATATGTTTGTCAAAACTGAAGTTATTCTGAAACAGCTAATTTGAAATAGTTGAACACTGGAATTCCTTGGAAAGTACAGAAACAAAAGCGTTGTATGAAGGGAATTATGTTCTATGAATGACATTATAAAATTTCCTTTCTTCTGATAGCGATGGTCTGAACTTACAGCATAAGCCCTTTACAGTCCTGTATCACTGACATCCCAGAAGGTGTGCAAAAAAACCCAAAGCGGTGGTGTTTCTGTAATGCAGTGGGACCAGGTGACTGTACAACTGGGTCATTTTTGAAGAGTTTCAATATCAGTGTAGAGCAACTTAAACAGCTCATAAAACTACCTTCACGTTATGGGGCAAATTGCTCATCTCTGAATCACAGTTGCTCTTGGTTTCCCGTTTTGAACTCTTTCCATGAGTCCCACTGGCATTAATGGGAGCTCTGCAAGCAGAACAAATAGACAATCATTTCATACTGAGAGGAGAATTTCCCCCACATGGAGTCTGTCCATCACACAAACTCACCTTTCACCGAGGGAGGGAAACACAACCCATGTGAATGTCCCCATCCCTACCTTTTCATCCCCTCCTTTACTCCACTGCCTGTAGCAACCAGGACCAAACAGGGAACCTGACTTTTTAAACAGCTTTTATCATTTTGTGATGCTGGCTCCCGTCTGTTTCACATTCCCCAGCACTTTTCCGCCGTGATGCTGAGTTGACTCAAAAGACAGTTCTGTTTTACTGAAACTCCAAAAGCAATCTCTAGCCCTATAATATTTTGGCTTCCACCCCCCAGTGAGCTTCTGTGTACTATAGCTAAACGTGAACCTATACAATGCATGGGGATGTTGTACAAGCTTGAAGGAGATGCCATACACAAACTACAGCAGCAACTCACCACCCTTCATCACAAAGCAAAACCAGGTAAGAAATAGAAGGTAGAAATAGGCTGTCTTGCCCCAAGTGAATTCACCTCAGGACTTCTGTTCATCATGCAAATTTGGGTATTTGAGCAGTGCCTAAATATCTTGACATTACATTGCCTTTTTTCACAGCTTTGGGGGTAAATTTGCTGACTAGGACTTTTTATTTTTCCAAGTTTTCATTTTTTCCCCTTGCAAGCCATCAGTACAGACAAGCATTGAATAGAGTTTAAACACCCAAAACCTGCAACAACTCAACAATCTTTCCCACAAGAGAAATATTAAAAGTACTTGTTTTGTTTCTTGTCTTTTTACTCCTTTCCCTATGATTTATCCCATTCTCCAAAATATTTATACTGGTCTGAAGTTCAGATTGGGTTTAAGAATAAATATCTATATTTAGAGAGGAGTATTTCTCTGCCACAACTTCAAGAATGTTTCTAAAACCTAAAACTTTCACAGGGTTCCATGAAACCCAAAGAATATGGATCTGAACCCAGGATCTTCATCTCAAAAAGCTTTTCTTCTGAAACTGGTATGAGTTTTCCAGCAAAAGCAATATCCAATTTGGTTGTTTTGACAAAAATTATTTTGCCAGAATATCTTCAGCTAGAATCAACCCCACCCAGCATTGCCAGCTTTAAACCCAGTTTTTCCCCAAGTGTAACATTATTCTTCAAGTTGATTTCCCAGAGTCATACAAATAATCCAAAACAGATATCCTATATTTTTAAAAGATTATTCTGGTTGCTACACTTACATCAAAAATTTGCAATATGAAACCTAAAGGTTCAAAACCAGGAAAATCAGTCAAAAAGTGACAAAAACTGCATGTATTTTTGATTTAACTTTGATTTAAACTTTGATAAATTTTGATTTAACTTTTTGAGAGTGTAACCCTCAATTTCTTGGTCTTTTGAGGTAGAAATACAGTGCATCTTACTTCTGGTGAGAAGTAGAAAGCGTTCTGGTTTTATTTATGATTAATTTACACTCTTTTCTGTTCAGGTAAGGTTCCTGTGGCTTGAGGTCCAATAATAAAGATTTGGTACAGCTTTAAATACAAGTAATTAGGGAATCCATTGACCATAACAAACAATGGACCAAAAAAAGCTGTTGTAAAGGAGGTACTTCTCCGTTGCCCATTTTAGCAGTTTTTGCCTGTAATTATAACTCACAACTCTAATTCACTCAAAAAAAACCCAAATACTTTTTTTGCTTAAATGTCCTAAATCAAGCATTAAATTACAACTCTTTCAAGAATGAACCTCATCATTACCTTTCCTATGTGAAAGGGAAAAAAAAGTGTCTCATGAACATCTACGTGAAAGAGGCAAGTGCAAGCAGCAAGACATCTGCATAAAAGCCCCCTGCATACTTCCCTACATCACATCCACGTGTGGTCCCTTATATGTATATATACATGTGCACTCACGGATGGATATATTTTTATATATACACACACAAATATACACTCACACTATGGAAAACACATAGTTTCACATCCCCACAAGCCTAGCACTTCAATTATAAAGCAATCCTAGCACAAATCCAGAAAATGTCACTGTCACATGCTTCCATTCTATGTTGTTGAAAATACCTCCAAAGTTTGGAAATTAATCACACAGCAATGCCAATCTTTTAAGCCAGGCATCTATGAACCAGCCCCTTCCCTACTGAATGAATTACATTGAAATCATATAATTGCAGGCTGCCATTCAGTCACCCTTAACAATAGGAGACCTTGAAAATTGGAAATTTTTTCCCCTCTGACTCCCAACTTGCAAGCATGAAGCATACAGCAAAAGCTTGGTGCCTTTTAAATTACCTAAAATCTACATCCTTCAGACAAATGAACAAAAAAAAAAAAAAGGGTGCAATTTAAGGGCAAATCATTTTGTGTTAATCCTTGGGAACTCAAAGCATGAAGATAAAAGAAGAAAAAATGCAGGTTTCACTTTGCTCATTATGGGACATTGACTTTCACCTAATAGTATGCAATTAAAATTTCTTCATGAGATTTCCTTATTGAAATAAGAAAGATAGTGCTGTGCTGAATGTGGTGATAGATCTGGTATAAACGTGCTTCCTGGACAAACTGATTTATCATGTCTCATTCCAGCAGTACTTTCTTGCTTGCTCATTTCTCATCTTATTACTGTGAAGTTGTAATTAAAGAGGATCCTCCCACAGAGAAGAGTTCTCCTTCAGGACAAGCTAAATTATAAATGCACTGTTCTTTTTCTGAGACCAATTTAAAGGGCCAGTCTGCTGAGGGAAAGATGCACATCTAATACTTGGGTCTCTTGGCTCTGTAATTTTACGCAGGTCTATTTACGTTAGCTACAGAATAAATTGGGTTTATAAACTGGGCTTCCTGGACAAATATACCTTTGCAATTGACTATTTCAATTTAAATACATAGACAATTCAATTAAAATTGTATTGAACCACTGTGGCTGATTTACTTCATGGATACTTCATGTAAAATCGCTTGTAAAATACACCAAAATATCTCAAAAGGGCACTGAAAAACTGTTTAAGGAATAAAGAGCTTGTCAGTATTCTTCCTGTTTTCAGGAACAATAGAACAACATTTGACCAAAAAGACAATCAACGCTGACCATTATGAGATTAATTTTCCAGGAAGACACTACCACAATTAAACGCAAACAGTAAGCATGAGATCAATTTGACACCACACTATCTATCCTCTGCCAAATTCTCATCCCTTCAAATACATGGCTTTGTGCCAATGAAAATAAAAATACAAGTATTATTTTGTTCCCCTTTATTTGGGCTCATATCTTTAATGCAATAAACTATTCCTACTGCAAAAATCCAATTTCTTTCAAGGAAAGATACTCCAAGGGAGTAGCGCTGCTACTCATGAAGGTTCTTGTGCCTTTGTGATTGAACACCTAAACCTAAATACATAAATACAATGTAACCCCATTAGACTCCTTTCTGATCTTTTGTTCCCAAAAGCTCTATGTTATAAAAAATTAATTCCAGGAATAATAATTATTCATACCACTTCACAGCAACTCTCAAAGTCACTTCTGATGTTTCCCTGAGGACTCTAGAAAGGTGGAATCATCCCGTGAACTTCATAAAATGGGACTGGGAAAGAAAAATGCACTGAAAAACAGAGGTGAGCTCTCTGAGGTTGAAATGTTTGTCCCAGAATGAGAATCTTCTCCTAGCTGTGGAGTGTATATCTAGCTTGATAGTAAGCATTACTTTCATGGTATCCTGCCTTTAATGTCAATGTGGGATCTAAAAGAATTCAGATCTCTTGATAATGAAAATCCATCTGATACTCAAAAGGCTCACACAACCATGAGATAGCCTTTTACACTGTTACATCCTATAGCTTTATATTTCTCCTTGAGTCCATTAATTTAATTGCATCTCTGGATTTAATTTTAAAATATTTTATTGTAATCATAGAAGATGGCAATAATTTATTAATATGCTCAGTAGCAGTATTACTCAGTAAAAGCAGCATTATATTTTCAGATATATAATTCCAGAGTTAATTTCATAAAAATATAGGTGAACTTGATACATAAATTAATACCATTGTCCTTCGCAAGAAAATTTAGACAGGCAATTCATTCCGTGTCATATCTACAATGCTTTAAATGTGATGTGAAGAGCTGCATAAAAGCGAGGTGTTTATAACAGCTAATGTGACCATGTGGATCTAGATCCCACAAGGAAAAAAACGATAAAAATTTATAGATGTTGAAATATTTGTAACTGGGTATTTTTAAGCCCTTTTCAAAAAATAAAATCTCAATGATTGCATGCAAAAAATCTAAGCAAAAATTATCTGATTTGACTTTCAAAACCAATAGATGTTGTATCAGTAAAAATCATTTCATTGGCTTCTTGTTCTCATTTGACAGTTTTCTTTCCCATTTTGCAAATAAAAGAGAAAAAGTAGCAAACGGAAAAAGGAAAGAAAAGAAGATAAAACAACACAGCGCTCCAAAACCTCAATGTTGCTTGCTTTACTACATTTCTTGCTGAGAATTATATTTACTATATTAGTACTGCAGATCTGTGTTGCAAATTTTCATATTCAAAAGACCAGTACAGACTGGTGTGACACACAAAGTCATATCAGGATGTTTGTGTTTGAGAGTTTGGGCTTCCATAGGTGGCTGCAAGTCCTAAAGCAACTGAATCCACTTCTTCAGAGGTCATTTTCCATGAAATTTGTATTACATTTATATAATACATAAAAGGTGAGGGCTATAAACATTCAAAAAGCAATTGAAAAAAAAGAAATAAAGCCATTGACAATGCGTCTCTTAATCAAGTAAACATTCACTAGGATTTCTCTTTCTTTAAGCATATTCCCTGATCTGATAAGAGCCCCAATTCTGTTTAAAAACATGCAAAGTATTGTTGCAAAAGGCTCTTCTGTGTTAGATGTCTGAAGATAGAGAAAATAATTACAGTGCAATAAAGTAATTTAAAACCTCAAATACTCTCACTCTGCTTTCTGAAGAGTTTATGATAAGAATGGATATACATATCTGCATTTATGAAGAATTTCTTGTGAAAAATTTTCTGAAGCTGCATATTGCTTACTAACTTTCTGAGCAGGGAGAATTTGTTTTATGGATGAATTATTACCTATTAACTTACATAGCATTATAAATATAGCTGCTGTTGGGCATCAGTAGGTCAGAACCAAGCAGACAAGGGTCTGTGCTCTCATCGGCTTATAGTCTAAAGGGACAGCCATTGACAAACTACAAGAGCAGACAGAAGATAAGTAAAGCAAGAAGTATCCATCAGTGCTCAGTCACAGGATAGGTGGGGATTCAGACATTGCACATAAAAAATTACAATCTAGATGCAGAGAATAAATAAAAGAGCATTCCCAACTGGCAGACTCCTCTCAGTCCCTACCCCCTTTTGTTCTTACCAGTTACTTCTGCTGGCTGACAAATCATCTCCCTGACACAATAAATTTGTTATGGAACATTATCTCAGGCTGAGGAAGGTCAGGATGTGCTAAAGGTCATGTATGTATTAACCCACTACATGAGAGTCCCCACTCTTAGTCTAAAACATAGTCTTAAATTACATACTATTGAACTGGCTATAACAGATCTCTCATAAACAGCCTCATTTACCTGATATGTTCTCAAGATGTGCCTGAACATCTTGAAGGCAGGCTTGTGTCCTGTTTGCTCCAAAGCAGTGGAACACTGGGCTTGTGGAGTTACAGTCCCAAAGAGGAGGGAGATGAGGACAGTCCGATTCCAGCACCAGCTGAATTTGGGTATAGAGCATATGTTGGATTATGATCTGGTCACAGTGGAGACCGGGGTCTGTTGTGGGGTCTGCTATGCTTACTCTAGCAGCTGAAAAGGTTGTCCCTTTTGTACTTTTTATGTTTTGTGCAGAAAAAAAAAAACAACAAAAAAACAAACCAACCAAAAACAACAAACAAAAAACAAGATGACTTAGCCCAGAAGAACAAGGGATACACCTTTTGAGAAAAGTATTCTCCCTCCCTGAAGTAGCATTAGGTAGTAGCATCAGGCAGATGGTGAATGTTGTAATTTTGGATATACAGTAATGCTGACATTTAATTCAGACAAAATGAGCAGCAAAACACAGTTAATACAGCTGTTTCCAACAGCAGACACTCCATGCCCTTAGCTGAAATCACTTCACAAGTAGGACAAGTTTTTAATGACAATTTTTAAATATTTTAAAATCATCTTTGTTCCATATAACAGCTGAATAAACTTGGTTGACTTGATTAAAATACTTATATGATTCAGTTTCGACTTAACTAATTTTATTCCCACTTTGCCAGTAACAGAGAGGGAAAGGACAAAAAGGGAAGTCTGTGAAATTATAATTGTCAAGGGTTATTTTAAGAGAGAACTTCAAGAATACATTTGCCAAATTTCATATTTTTAAAGGAAGGGGTTTTTTCCCTTAGATAATTTTCCAGAAGTTTTCACTAGCTCTATGTACAGTACACAAAAAACAGATTAGAAGGCAATTTCCTGATTCAACAGTGCTTCACAACTGAATTATATTGCTGTACAACATTATCTGAAATCTTGCTTTTGGAGACATTGCTAGTCCCAAATAGAATAAAGTAGATGGAATGCAGTAGTGAATATACCATTACCTGAGCTCATCCTCAGTGCCCATTGTAATTTTCTCTTTACAGAAGTATTACAGATGTATGCAAGATTCTTGGTCAGATTCTTAAATAGCTAAAATTTATATTAAAAGGTTTTTAGAATATGATGTCACATATAGTCAAGCATGAAAAGGAATGGAGAGGCTTTGATTGTCTTCCTATATTTCACTACTGTAAAACCAGGGCAGGAAGAAGACATGTAAAACCTGTATGCAAAAATGCAAAACACATTTGTGGTCAACACCTTTCTTATACATCACTAACAAAAAAGCATGTCAAACCTCCAAATATCCCTAATCCTAGCTATGCTGATTGAAAGGAGATTAAAACCCACTCCTTTATGGACTTGCCAGCACCCAGTGGAAAATACATCCCCACTTGTCTCTGAATATCAAGAAGCACTTTATTTCACAAATCCCTTTGCTCCATTTTAACCACCAGAGGAATGTTAGAGTAATTTCTGCAGAAGCCACCCAATGACTCCAAGCCTGACCCTGCAGCAGGCTGTGACGCTGCTCTGTTCCCATCTATGAGGGTGCCACCAGATAAGGACAGCACGTGAGATTTGGACTCAAGACTCATCTGTCCTAGCTTTTAGGCACCAAGTTTAAACCACTTAGCTCTTTTCAGAGAGAAAAGCACTCTTAAGAACAATTGGTTTAATCATAATAGAGGCCTTTGGGGAGGTTCTATATCTCTCCATTAGTTACACACGAGAATTTAGGTCAGATTTAGACTCCAAGTGGTGCCTCTGGGATTATAGTGGACACCAGGCAAGAACCAGCTCCCCCTGATCCCAACTGTTTAAGCAAATCAGGAAGGGCAGCAGACTTTCCATCACAGCTGAGAGCATACAGGATATGTAGGTTTGATGCTGACCTATCACAACTCAAGCTGGGGGAAGAAAGGGAGGAAGAAAAAGAGGGGTCAGTTAATTAACATCTCCAAATAGTACTATCTACTTGGAATTTCCAACAAACTGCACAATTTGGGACACGAGACTAGGAAATCAAAGGCCAGTAAAAGGATCTGGTTGCAAACAGTGTTTTTGATCAGCAATCCTTAACAGAAAACCATTCTTGGACAGTTGTGAAAAAGGGAAATGCTGGCTTAGTGCATAGAGCAAACACAGAAATCTTTTAAAGACATAGGTATCTTGTATCTCTGCCTTCAGTGCTGTTTCTTCTTTTTATTCTCATTTTCACTCTCCGTCTGTCTTCATTAGTCTGCTGGCATTCTGCTAGGATTAGTGAGCTAGTTTCCATGGTTTCTTATTTTCACTTTCTATCTTTCTTTGCTTAACTCATTAAATTGCTCATTACTTCACTGCACTTTACAGGAGACATATTTATTGTATTAGTTACACAATGGCCAGATTAGTAAGTGATAGGCAGTTTGCTATTTGAAAGAACATATTCTAATAGCAGAAAGGAAATTCAGGAGACACAGATATTATCTACTAGTTGTAGCATAACTGGGCTTGGTAGTAGCTGCTAAATGTTTACCCGTTATCACTAGAAATATGCTGCATGATTATAAAAAAAACAGTGTGCACACTCCTCAGTTCTCCTCAGCACCCCCACTGCATTTGCACCCAAGGAAGCTGCAAGAATCAGCTCTATGGACAAACACTTTGAAAGGGGTAAAGAGGCCTCTAAATCACCTCTTTAGTTTTTGTGATAAATTGCCAAGATAAACCTGCCCAGACCACAGCTTTTCCGAAGGTTGGGAGGAGGTCTGCACACCCAAGCATCCCACTAGCTGCTGGGGAGGAGTGGAGATCACAGGGAGGAACCAAGGCATCACAGAAAATCCTGCCCAAAGAAGCACCACATCTTCTCTTTCCCCCCCAAAAAACTGAGCTCAAAGTTAAAAGTTTTGGCTTCAGTTCTCAGATTTCCACCATACCTGTGCTGACAGCTTTATAAGGAAAGTAATCCTGCGCCTGACACTCATATCCTAGTAAAGCTGTTGAGTAAAATGACTGGTCAATTGAATGGGAGTACAGCGCGTGCTACAGCATGAAAATTTTTCTCTTAATAAGTCAGCAGAGCTACAATTCTGTACTTGCAACAAAGTCTTCTCCTGGTCTGGTTGAGGCTGTCTACTCAGTCAGGTCTGTATTCAAAGTGGTTCTCAGTCTTGTGGTCAGCCTCTGGATTTGTTTTATTTGATTTGGTTTCTGGTTGTGCCAACTTCATCATCCACTTCTCTGTCAATTCCCCTCCATTTCTCTAAATAAACCCCATCCTCTCATCCTCTCCATTAAAGCACAATCCATTTCCCACTCTGGTCTAGCGATCAAGGGCACAAAAGGGGTCTCTTTACCTTATACCTCTTGCTTTCTCTTTTATTTTTCCACAGTTAAAAATAACATAGTTGATTCAATTACGCTGAAGTTTCTCGGATGTTGAATGTAATCATCCATGCTCTGCCTCTTTAGTTCGACAGGGCTCCAAGACAGAGTTCCTTTCAGCTGAATTAAGATCTTTCCTGCAGTTAGTGAATAGTATATACAGGGGTTCACGCCATTCATTCATCTTCTCTGGTAGTTCATTTATCACTTGGAGGTAATCTACTGTGGAGAATTTTGATCACAAGGATGCCTGATATTTTGGGTTTGGTCATTTAAAGAAAATCTAGTCTTTTTTAAAATACCGACTTGGTCCCTCAGCTAAACTTTGTAGACATAAGGCCAGGGGATTTATGAAATGGAGCTTTCCTTTTCATCCTATCTGTATGGAAATTAGTTCTACTTTTTCTTCAATAAACCTTATGAATGCTCTTATCTTTAGGGTATGAACAGGAGCTGATCCATTTCATCATCCTTAGTCTTCTGCTGCCTGCTTTACCACTTCATTTTGTATATTCTGACATAAGAAGCGCTGATGTTTGCTAAGTTTGTCAGTAGGGCTTTTCTACAGTAAACTTTATCTTGAATTCTTACTGATAACAGTCTTTACTCTTCAAAGTGTATTGAATCTGTCCAAGATTACTGTTCTATCATTGTCCTTGATAGAGAATAAGATCATCTTTTGTCATCCAGCAAAATTTGTTTCCTGATATTTTTATATCCTGTAAAGCCTTCAAAGAATGTCCCAGATTTTAAGAATGCTATATTTTTTAATATCTTGTGCTATTTCCTGTTCAATTTAATGAATTCTTTTTAAAAAAGTGTTCTTGATGCAATACAGCGGAACAAAAAAAATATACCTCCCCAAACTTCAAAACAAGAAATATACGATCTTACAGCAGAATACCTCATACAAAAGAGACAGACAAGAAAGAGACATTATTAAGGTGGAAAGCCCCAAGAGTGCCCTATTTATTTCTCAGAGCTGTTTGCAAACACATACACTGCAATTCTGTATACGTAGTATTTCTTAAAAGATAAATGCTTCAGTAACCTCTGCTGTATGAAAGTCTTCACGTTAAACCCTAAACCAAGTGACTTGCTATCCCTGAATCACAAGCCCTCTATAAAAGGGAAGACAGAAGAACAGAGTTAAATGATAAAGCAAAGAGGGATGTGCGACACGCAACCAGAGCTGGTGACAGAGCATCACCTCTCCCTTTAGCAGTCATCAGGCAAAGTCCTGCTGGGAGTTCTGCAAGGTGGAAATAGTTGATACAGTTCCTGATAGGGTGTACGTGGAAACTAACACCTGCAAAGGTTACTTTTCAGCATACTTTTTAAACACCTGCATCAGAAAAATTCTTTTGCATTCTGGCGAGTTTTCTTTCCATGTTTTATAAACGGTAAAATGTATAGTTAAGCCCTGTGCTTTTATAAAACAGAAGAGCAGTCAATTACTTCTTGCTGTCTGTGTGTTAAAATGAAGACTTTTAAATGAAAAATTATTTTCTTCAGAAAATCTGTAAAATACTTGAAATATGGTTTAATATTAAAAAATAGTAATGAAACTTTGTATTTAATAAAAAAAAAAGTAAACCACAAAACTAATTTTAAAAACCCTACTCCTGCTTATCTTTTTTTTTTCCCCCATAAATACATCTTTTCTACCTGGCAGTACCAAATTGCATTCTCTCTAAAGCATCACAGTTGGAAAATCCTTATTGTCACCTCTGTCCAATCAGGGAGGTAATGTTTCATCATTGAAACTGTAATACCAGCAGTGAGCCTCACCTAAAATGGAACCTGGCAAAATACATCTCCTTCAAGAGGAAACAGTATATTAGGGATCAACCTGAAATTAGCTTAGGTATTCAGTGAGAAATTATTTTCTGTAAGGGGGGGGGGGCGCAGAGAGGGGAGGGAGGATGGAGGACAGGACATTATTGAATGTATTCTGCCTATAAATTAAAATGTTAAAAATGTCAGAACTCCATCACATTCGATACAGAAAAGCAAATATGGGCAAGCTCCCATTAATCCTTGTTGGATTACATGCTGTAAGCAAAGACAATAGCTCTGGGACTCTTCTATTACTTGAGACTCTTCTGTTGCCACCTTTTAAAAGCAAACTTATCTCAGCCACTGACATTTTTTAGGCTTTAATTGAATAAAAATATGAAAAAATAAATACATTGTGCCACATTTTAGTACATTATCCAATATATGGACTAAAGAATCTAATGCTTCAAATGCAGTATTTCCTGTAGCATCCAAGCACTTCCTACACAACTTCCTCCTCCTTTATTGCCGATGGAGAAATGAATCATCACAAAAAGTAGCCGACTCGGTTTACAGGCCACCCCAAACACAGCTGGAAGCCAAACCCAAAGCAGATGTTTAGGCTGTAGTCAGAATATGCAACTCTGCATACTAGCAATGTAAAAACCACCAATGCAGAGTAGAAGTGATAGTTCTATGGTTCTAGGTTTCATATGCAATGAACTAACCCACCAGAGACACCTGCACCCCACTACATTGATGCACTGCAAATTATATGTATTTATACCTAAAATATGGTGACCTACCTCAGTACCTTACTCACAAGATTGCTTCTGCATTCAGTCCTATTTAGTGTGCCCTATTTCCTATTCAGTCCTATTTCAGTGAAGGCTCAGTCCTGCGATGTACTGACCCTCTTGTCCCCACTTCATCAAAGCACTGACCTGTGAGGACACAAGTGGTCCTGCGGGTCTTGAGGTCCAGTATTGGCACAAATGCATTACTGGATTGGAGCCAGTGTGTTTAGCATGTGACAGAATCAACTTCTTGGGACTTTCAGACTGTTACATCTGAAAGCATATTATTCTGTGAATGCTCATATATGTTTTGATAATGATACTATACTAATACAAGTATCAGAAATTTGCTTTTGTTCATTAGTGAAAGCATTCCTTAGTACATCATGGGTCTTTCCACCTTTGAATGTAAGTCTTCTTTTATAGCTACATACATATATATGTACAGGTACATGTACATACACATATATGTATGTGGACATGTGCATGTGTCTATGGTTTACTGTATGGAAAACTCAGCAAGTATAAGGCTAGTTTATGCCACCATTGCTATTATTGTTTTAAAATCTCTGCTGTAATTGGTAAAAACTGAAAATTCCATTCCTGTTTCATCATTACCTGAACCTGCAAAGTGAGAAAGCATGCACAAAACGTCTCATAACTCACCGAATTCCTTGAGCTTGCTGTTATTACAAAATAACTGCATATCTGGTTATATTTTATTAGTTAAATAAAAGCATTGATACTAATATCCTAACCTTTTTAACCTAAACGACATTTTCTTTGTTGTGTTGTAATGCTCTAAATTGTGTGTAATTATCCTTACTTGCTTAGAAAGACTTAGTAAGGAATGAATAGGAACAATTAGCATAACAACAGAAACATTAACCCGTGTAAAAGCAAAAGCACTGGCTTGAAAGCACCTGTTTGTTGCTTGTATAAGATAAGCTTATTGCATTCTTTGTTTAGCAACAATTCTGTGAGCAGCAGAATGCAGGGGGTGCTGGCATTTTGCATGGCAATATGCTATGATATAAGACAGTTGAGCATCTGTAAATATTAATACTAAATATAAATGCACAACAAACTTCTTCCAACCATTGTAATCCATATGCATCACTCCCAAGTGAGCGTGTGAACGTACACCAGCAAAAAGGCTCAATGAATCAAGTTGTCCTAGAGGCTAAATGAAGAGGCTTAATCTGTTTTAAGAGGTGGAGGACCACTTCTAAATACTATCAATTCCAGTGACAGTAGTTACTTGGTTTATCCAGCAGTCCCTCACTTCCTCAGATCCCTGCATTCAGGATACCCTACACTCTTCTACTGCCTTCTTGTCCAGATTTCATGGCCTGAAGCACAAACCAGAAACAAGGGGCTCTGTCATGTCATGCCAGTTTGTGGGTTTGGCTTGATTAATCCAGGGTTTGAAACCTTCACTGGGTCAAGTCTACAGGATGTGACAACGTGCACCCTTTAGCACATAGCCTGGTGCTCACCATGGCTTCTGCGAGACACAGAAAGAAGAATGGAGTCTGATGCTCTGCAGACATGTTCAGCAGATGGCCTGTGGGGACAACTCATCCAGCACAGAGATCATGCCTAGCTCTTCTCATTCTTAAGGGTAGATGGTGAGTGATCCACAAGCCAAACACTTTATCCTGTTTGCTATAGTCTGCTTCTGGCTACCACTGCAGCTAAGAGTGCACAAGCCATTCCTGCCTAATCATAGGTTGCTTCCAGGAGACAGGAATTATTTAGGAAATATGATGATTATTTAGGAAAGGATGAAAATTTCCCAGTACAGCTATACTTACCCTACACACAAGACAAGCCAACGCAACCAGGAAGCACCAGGTCTTTTAATCCTTTATCCGCACAGGCAAGTGGTACCTGAGCAGATAAAGGCACACATGGTGAAGGACAAGCGTCATCATGCAGACATGTATGACTTGAAGAGGTGATGTGACTTACTCAGTCAGAAAAAATGGGCATTCATTTCTAGTATGTAACTAGATTCAAGATATACATGGTAAATCTACGTGCAAAGAGATTTTGCCCTCATTCCTGAGATCACTGAGCAAGTCTGCTAACACTCCTGCAGTTTTCCATGAAACAAAGAGGGAACAGTAAATAAATAAAATAATTCTCAGTCTGGAAGTTGCCAAGTGGCCCAGAACCCTTGTTCCCTCTGCTCTTCTCTTTGCAGCAGACAGGAACAGACCTCTGCCCTGCAAGTCACATAAGTGCTCATACACCCACATCCCATGTTCAAAATACTTCTCTCACATTAAAGGCACTTTTTTGGGTTATGGCTTTCCAGGAACTACCTAAGACGCTTTGCATATTTCTTAGTTTAGACTTGCAGTCAGTGAAAGCTGAAAGAACTTTAGCTCACAATAATCCAGATAAGAATTAGCAGAAGTTCTGAACCCAAAATAAATTAAATTGTTTTAATCTATTAAATTATTAGGCAACTGAGCAGATTTCAATAGAAAAAAATATACAGCATTATGGTACTTCTATACCTCAATTACATTCCTACTTGACAAAAGTAATAGTCATCCTCACTTCGGTTCTCTTTTGTTCAGTATTAAATAAAGACATTTAAACAGAAAACATTGTAAGGTTTCAACAAGTATTTATTTCATTAAGAAATAAAAAGTATTTACCCTTATTCAAATAAGTTTAAATATGTATTTACACACATATCACCCTAAGGAAAAAGCTGAATGTCATGGCATAACCATCTATCTTTTCTAGGACATTGCCCCAGTAAAGCTTGATAAAAACTGATCAAAAAACTGATCAACTGGGAAAAGTAGATAGGAATCAGTCTTTATCAAATCTCTATGTGATCCTTCACTCACAAGCATTCTGTTCTTCATGTTTCGTTTCAGAAGTGAACAAAAACTGCTGAATATACTTTGGTCAAAGCCTCCCAGCTAGTACTAAGATAAATAATGTGAACCCATTATAGGTCCCATTAGAGAACTTAAGTGTAACATCTCATTGTGCATCTCAACAGTTTTAATTCTTCCAGTTGTGCAGTTCATACCATG
>BJBW01004852.1:190128-237628 GCA_004320125.1 Scolopax mira
TTAAGTCCCATTTAGATTAGTTATTTAAACCACAATGAAAAAAATCATGTGTTTATAAGCTATACACCTTCTTTCTTTTTGATAAATATTTATGTAGTTCTCTTTTTTGATACTCAATTCACTTATACAGTTATAATCAAAACCTACTTCATTTACAATACCTGTTTGATATCTAATCTATTCAATACAATAGCAAGTTATAGATGTGCAATTTCATATCTTTAAGATAAAACAAATGTTAGTCACCTAAAAAACATCTAATATATAAAAAACTATAGAAGCATAATGATGTTATCTTGTTAGTAATATATATATATGCAGACATTTTGTAGACATCCTAGCCAGGAATAATAAAAGCTCCTAAGAAGATGGCAGCAAGAAACCAGCAGGCTTTAACCCAAACTGTATTAAACTCATGTGGAGTAGTTCAATCAAATTTATGCCACTCCAGAGAATTATTTCCAGCATTTTATAAGATCACCCCACACACATTGTTTCATTTGAGTATGACATCTTTCACTGTATTTTAAATAATCCTGAAGGTAAAATTTCCATAAAACAGAAATGTCTCTGGAACCTCTCTTAGCCAAGTGCAAATGAAGCAAAGGCAGCAAGGACAGAAATTTATGCAAAATTTCCCTCAAATTTTCTGAGTTGCCACCCTTAAATCTGAAATTCAGTTTCAAAACATTTGTTCACAGTAACTTCACAGCTGAATCAGTTTTGAAACTACAGTCCACAAGCAAAAGGACTTTATATTTTTAAGTCTCAATAAAACTGTAAACAATTGACTACTTTATAATGACCACATTTTGTATTGTGGCTCCCAATGCAATCAACAAATGAAGATGATGTACCAAAGAAGAGACAGGCAAGTTCCTCATTTTCAGCCGAGGTATACTTTACTAACACAATATCATTGCTAAACAGAAGGAGGAGACACAATTGGACACCAAAATAAACAGAAAGACAAACCAAAAATCCAAAGGGACCTGAAGAGGATGGAAAAGAAAGAAGAATCAGGACAGGATTCTGTTCTCCATTCCAGTCTATGCACTGAGGGGTACACTCAGGTGTAGTCTGTGGCTCAATCCTCTAAAAAGTAACATCATTGAGTTATTAACATGAGCTGATGAGTTCAATTGTTTGCCAGTAAGCTGAGAGTGCAGCCCTGAGTATCTCCTACATTTGTTTCAAGAGAAAACCCAATGGCAAAGGTCCACATGGAGTGTGAAACGTACAATAGAGCTCTGCACTGCTATTAATATATCTGCAGCACGGATCAAGGAGAAGAATTTTGCTGCCAGAAAAAAAGAAGGGGGGGGGAGAGAATCAATCACTAGCAAACCCTTTAAAACTAACATCATCATAATGAAATTGCAGCCCACTGAAAAAAAAAAAATAAAAAAGCAAAGTATTGAAAACTAACCAAAAGAGATCAGAAACAAAATTAGGCTTCATATGAAGGTTAAGAGTCACAGTAAAGCCATATAGAGGGTTGGTTCCCTCCCAATGAGCCAAATATGGCTCCAGATGTTCTAAATATTAGCTCACCGCAAGAAACTCTTAATTTGACTGTATTTCCTATGTAAACATAGCTTTCCTGGAATGACCTGATCATGTTAAGATCAACTTGTTTAGCCTACATCATCCAGATAGCAAAAGCAAAAAATCTGCCATAGAATATAAGCTATGATCAACGTACAAGCAATTTTTAACTGTAATATCTGAAAGCAAAATCCTGATAGCATACTGAATATTTAAAGACAGGCCTGGAGATTCATGTAAATGTGCAAGCCCACCAGGAAGAATTTAAAGGTATCAAAAATAAGCTAGGATGTTTAAAAAGCAGAGGAAGAAAAACCATTAAAAATAACAAGTTGCTCTTTAAAAGTGAAAGTAATCTTCAAATAAGGGAAATGGTCAAAATTGGCAAGGTAAAGTAAAACTATATTTATGAGAGTGAAAGATGGTTTTGAAAAACACCTTCTTAATGACACAAACATTAGTAGCAAAAACTTTTGTTTCATGCCAAAAGGAGGAAACCCGCCAGGGAGATAGTAGAGCCAGACAGGAGTGATATGGAAAAGAAGGATTCACGGAAGATAAGTCCAATGGAATAGAATTAAATTAATTCTTTGCACTGATGTCTGCAACACAAGGGACTATATTTATTTTGGTAAATAAATAAAACCAAAAGTTACATTATTCTAGGATTGCACTGAATTTACACAAGAGGAAATAGAAATATTTGTATTTTTTGTGAGGGAATCTGTGAGGACCTCAAGTGGCACTAAGTAACATTTAAATCAAAATTGGTTCCAAGGGAAGGGAAGATGGCAAATGCAACATTAGCTCACAAGAAAGGCTCCAGAGTCAGTCCAGAAAACCAGTAAGACTCAGTCCTGCACCAGACATAAGGGTGACTGATTCAGCTGAAATCAAAATAAAGCAAAGCAAAAAATCTGATTTTATGATGATGCAAGATTAAAGATGTGAGACCAAAGACCAATTCTATTCCCTGTAAAGCACAGAGCCTAGCGCAGGTAAGTACAGACTGGGAGGATGATGTGTGAAGAATGGGGAAAGTTAAAACAAGCAAGGTACCCGTGCAAGCACCGCTGGTGCAGAGCTAAGACCACACATGCCAGGACGAGATACAAAATGTCCTGAAGCCAGAAGCAATCACATCGTCCCATCTTTTTCCAGGCTGTATCATGAAACACATCCTTTGCTTTTACAAGGCAGTGTTGATGGAGAGCAGAGTGGCAATTTGCAGTAAGTATTATTTCAGGTATGTTGTATTAATAACATATATTGGAGTAGCAGCTCAACATCATTACATCTGTATCCTGTAGAGCTTTTCTCTGTGCTCATGTTCAAGCCAGTGCCAGGTACTTTAGGGCTGGTACATACACGCTCCTCCCAGTCCAGCATGCTCAGCCCAGCAGAAACCCCCACACTCAGTCCACTTGACCTCATGGTATCAGTATCTTTGCATTAATTACATGGAAGCAGTGTCATTTATTAAGCTTGTGTGAACGTATGACACCATTGTAACGGGTCTCCTTAAAAATATATATGAGTAAGCAGAGATAAAGGAAAAAAGAGAAAGAGAAATCTTGAGAGTCAAAGAGAGAGGCACTATTAAACACTTTGTACTTATCTTGCTAAGGAAGAGCTTTGTTCCAGAGGGGAAAAAAAACCTTCTCTCTTTGAAGCTATCCAAACAGTAAACAGACCATTCTTTAAACAGTGGCGTATCTACAGCAATGCGTACGTCAGAGGGCTGGCATGAAGAAAGCATTTTTCTCATAGATAAAACAGCAGAAAGGGTTTCTCGCACTGGTGATTATTTGGATCTTCTGGTTTACTTAGATTTTCAGGGCAAATCTAGAAAAAGTCTAATAAGCTCTTAAAAAAAAATAATCAAGTATTGAAGTATGCTGATTCACTGCTCTTTGCAACATGTTCTTCTCCTCCCAGAACTGGAATAGAAAAGGTTTCAAAGGCTTGTCATCATATCATATTTGCACTGTCTGTTGTAAGGGACAAGAGGGCTTTTTCTGCATTAACATTGCCTGAACAGATGTCTTGGTGTTTCCTACCTTAGATATCTCAAATAATTTTCAGACCGAACTTTTTCTCTGTATAGGGAACTCTCCAGTACCACTTAATTGCGTTTCAGCCTTGCCCATCCTAGGGATGCCATAGTTGTGAATGCAAGAGCACTCTTTTTTGCTGACATAAACCAGACGCAGCCAGCAGAAAGGGCCTGTCCTTGGCCACTGGCAACATACTGATGTTTACAAGTTTTCATTCTATGGCTATTGTGTCCACATGGCCATTTCATTCTCAAGTATACTGTCTGAGCCACCACTGGTCCTCTCTATATATCTATATAGAGAGATAGCCCTTGCAAGACCTGTGAAGAGGTAATTTCACTTGTATATTTTCAAGAGGGTTTTTTCATTTAGCTGCTTCTTGTTACACTTTATAATAAGGTTCTAGCTTATTATGTAAATGAGGGTTTACAATTGCTCTTTTCCAAGCAAGGAGAGCATGGATGCCTAACCTCCAACCTCATCCAGAGCCTACAAGGAATAGGGAAGCATGCCGACAAGGTAAGAGATGGGTTCAATGCCTGGTTTCACTTGTGGGGATTCAAGCCCCCCAGCACTGCCTTTGTTCTTCCACAGGAGAGAGGCAAAAACAGATACAATACTCAAGGGGGCAGAGGAAGATGAGCAAAGGGGAACATGACTGCAATTCAGTACTGGGACCTCTTCTTAAAGAGAGAAGAAGTTCCCATGAAGACGTGCAAAGAAGTGATTTTCCTTTTGGACCTTTTAGGCTTCAACTGACTGCAAATAGCAAGTTCTGCTGACGTAATTTATAATCTGGGGAGACGTTAAAAAATATAATCTGTATTACAGAGCAATGCCATTCCAGACATGCAAGCTTCTGCAGAGCAGGAAGCTGCCATGTTAAATGATTTCTTCTAGTTTTGCAATTTAAATGGAGAGATCAGCATTACAGCCTTGGCAAGCAATGAAAGTGAAAATAGACACTGTAAAAAACATCACGATTTCTGCTTCTTGTGCAGCAGCCACCCGTTGATAAAAGGTGGCATGTGTCTCTCTCCTTCACAGACTCCCTAGTAAATAATCATCAATTTACACATTCTAGCACAATACCCCTGCCTATAAATTGCTTCTTCAAAGATTTCCTTTTCCCCTGGAAGCACCACTTCTAAGTGTGTTGAAATTACATCTTATTCTTTTCTTTGAAAGATCTCTCACTGCACAGACAAATAAAGAGAGATCATTTGCATAATTCTTCTTTTTAAATGACTTCAGGTTGATACAGGTTCTTTAGTGAATTGTTATTCAGCAGGACATGGTCAGATGCAGATAAAGTGCTATAGAAGGTGGAAGTTAACATCCTCAAATCTGATCAAATAACATTTCAGTTTTAAACTGATACTGTAAATCACAAGGAATTACAAAGCTCTAGCTTGATTCAGCTGTTGAAACAGACTTGATATCAAAGCAGCCTTTCACTCAACAAAAGATTCTGCTCTGAGCCATTCTCAGGCTAGTAGCAAGCACAAATTATCATTCTAGCAGACTCCCAAAGGAAGACAGACTGTTTCCCTGAGTACTCCTGATCTCTGACTATATGCATAAAATAATTGCATTTAATACAATATTATTATATGCAATTGCATATATGTTATATGTGTAAACGTAATAATAATGATTTGGTTCCTTCATAAGGCTATTTTCAGCTTCTTTGATTACATCAAATATTTTGATAACTTCAAAAATCAAGATGCTCTTATTTCCTTTAAAAATCTACAGATATGTTGTTTTGACTGTAGATCTTGAAAGAAAACTTCTGTAGAGTTTTCCTGAAGTTTTACAAAACTTGTACAAAGGTCTAATTCTGAGAATCGAGAAAGCTGAAGGCACAACCCCACATTGCAGAGGCTGTCTCTTGAAAAAAAAAAAATTACCACTCATGCTCACATGAATATAAAACCTAAATATCAGAGTCTGAAAACAAGCATGGTCTTAATCTCGTTGCTTATCTCTTCCCAAAATTCTCAGGGTAGATACATCTGAATAATCTGTCATGGGAAGTTGTGCAAAGACCGTTGTTTGCTATTGCAAAAACAGTTTTGAAGTAGATGCAGTTTGGAGCAATCTTTCAGTGTTAATAAAAGAGCTGAGGCTACCAAAGTGGTCCCTCTTATCTGTACTTTAATAGCACTTGGACTGGCAGAAAAAAATTCCCCTCAAACACATATGCATTCACACACACACACGTATATTTATTTTCAGAATAAGAATACAGGATCAGATGGACTACTGCAATTTCATGTATTTGCAGTGTAAAGCATGCAACCTGAGTGAAAACCTCACACTTTATACAATGGGATTTTCTGCACTGAGTTTTGAGGTTTACTGATGTTTGGCGCCCATCTGTCTTAACCTCGGCATTTTCTGGTCTCTGCCTGAAATTGAGCCAATGCACAGCAGGCAGTTATGTTCTGGTGTCATTAAACCTAGAGCATCAACAGCTGTAGCAGCTAGCTGTAAATTGGTATGATTTTACTGAGTTAAAAGGAATATTTCTTCATAGTCAACATTAGTGGGTTTTTGATCCAGTTCTTGTTTGAAGAGCAGCAGAGAAATACAAGGGTTTGGGCATGGAGCCTTGGCTAGTTCCTACAGGACCGGTATGCCCCAGGCAACTTTCCTTCCAACTTTGGATAAACTCATAGCTATTTAGTTCCCAAGATCCTGTAAAATGAGGTACATTATGCCCAATAATGTAAGGCTTTTCAATTGGCTCCGTATAATGAAAACACTTGAAAATTTATGAAGGCTTCTGTCTGGGCAACCTAGAATAAAAATCACAAATTTCTACAGCTTGATGTCCAGACTAAACTCAGCAGTTGGATCTACGCTGTCATTGGGCTGGGTCTTTCACACTCCCAAGAAAAATCACACATTGCAGCCAGGAAACATCTCCTAGGAAACCTTGACTCTGGATCCATCACCCAACATTACACCTGTTCCCTTTTTTTTTTACTTTCCCTCTTCTCCTTAATGATGCTATTTACCCAATAAGGAGCAAACGTGTCACACAGGCTCTTGCCGAAAAGTCACAGTGAGCAAAGGTGTTGCTTCAAGAGCAATAATTAACACTATGAAAACAAAACTTCAACTGCTAATTCCCTTTTAGGAGATTTAACAAATAACATTAGCCTTGAGCATAACTAAGTACATTTTAACACGGTTCTTTACAATAGGGATTCAATTACCCATAGCTGATTTTTTTTCACTGTAGTCATAAATTTAATACCATACTAATGAGTCAGTGAAGAGTAAACTGATGGGTAGTTTCATTCAGACTAGAGCTGTTAAGGACATTTTCAATTAAACATTCTTTCTTCTGAAAATGCATTTTTGTCAGAGTGAAAATGCTTTGCAGTTAAATATTGATTTCAAGGATATTATCAAGAAAAAGGTTTTGCAGATCAGGATGGATTCTTTGAACAGCTCAGAGATGAAATAAAACAAAACTTAGTTCTTTTTAGTGCGGATCTAGTATTTTAACGTAGCTCTGTTTTACAAAAATGTTTAAATAACTGTGGTTTCTCCCAGCACAAAATAGAAAAGGCTTCCCAAAACTTCTGTTCTTTATTCTAATAAGTTCTAATGCCGACTCTAGCTGGGAAATAAACACTGTCAATGCCAATAGATTTTAGTACATTATTTTTCCATTCCCACTAAACTGCTGGACATCTGATTGTCAAGAAGAGAGCAGCAAATGCTAAGTGATGATCTGGCTGAATGTTTAAGTTGTATTAACTGCATCTGGTAAATGGACTATGCTGTTTATAGACAAATGTTGATTTACTTTTGTGTCTTCATCAATAGTTTTGATCTCGTATTGATAACAGTTGAAGTTATATTGCTCCTCTATTAGAATGAAATACTGCTATGTTTAATAGTTTGTTCTCTACTTGAAAAAGTTTCAGGCAATTCAAGGAAGAGTTGGCTTAGACAACATTCAGACTAAATGGCTAGTAAGATGGCAGCAAAGAAGTTCGGAGACAACACAAACCCTAAAAAGTACTGGGGAATTAAAAATCAGTGTGCATATTGTGAACAACATAAATATTTTGAGTACAATTAGAGCTAAACTTTTAAAATTAGATGTAACTTTGATCCAAGATCTGAAAGGTGTCGACTACCAAATTCCAAGTAAAATTCCTGTTTTCTACACAGAAAATGTATAAATAAAGGGCCCAAATATCACTGTTAACCTCAATATGGCTGTGTCAATGTTAAGAAGTTCTTAGATTCCTATCTCCAATAGACATTATATACAGACTGAGAATACTAGATCTAAGCAACTGTATGATTTCTTTAACTACACAGGATCTTAGACTGATCTCAGAAAACTCAACATTTAACATATTCTCACAGACTTTGCTGCTGGCAAAAATGTTCTTGCATTTTCAGTCCTGTTGAGCAACATGATCCATTCTTCTAGAAATCAGAAGAATAAACATTCAGAAGACAGCCGTGCCGTAATGCAGAAGAGTCCAGTTTAGATTATGACAGTGGCAAGTTACTGGAAGTACCCACTGCAGTTAAGAACCTGACCCTGCACTAACCAAGCTCAGATTTTTTCACTGAATCCTATATGTTTTGGACCAGAAAAACACATTGCTAGCCAACACCTCTGTCTCACATCAGTAATTCAAAGATTCCACATGCCTGAAAATCTGTCCCTGGGTTTGCAGCGTCGCCCTCTGCCTCCTCCACCAGCCAGTGACCACCAGCCACATCAGAGCACTGAGCAGAGAGGGCTCACAGCTCTTCTTATGCAGCTCTTTCCTCGGACAGCTGTGAGGGAGAGAATAGGTAAACCACTGACTGGACACCAAGCCTGTCTCTTATTAAATATCTACACCAAACCTGGACATCAGGAAGCTTAGAGTAAGACTGTATTTTGCACCAGCATGAGACTTGGTGATGCAACCGGATTTTTTTCCCCTATTTTAGAGTTTCATTTTATGACAAGTTAAAGACAGATCTCACCTGCAGTTTATGAACAACTTCTTTCCTAAAACCTAAAAATGATTAAATCATAGCAAAACATTGAAGCCAAACAGTTTGTCAGTAAACCAGAATCTTGTTTTAGGATCATTTTCCTCCTCCTGCTTTTCTAAAGCCAGTCACTGACTGCGTGCTGGGATTCAAACAATTCCCAAGCGCCATTCAAGAGACATTTTTGAAGCCTCGTCCTCTTAGCAGAATCTCTAAGCCTATTCATTTTAATAAAACACTTCATATGAGCTTGCAAAGAAGATTCCCTTCCCTTGACGCTGAGGAGGAGGAACAAAAAAAAGAGTGGAATAAAATTAATGAAAGGGGTCAGAGCATGGGGGAGTTCCCTGTAAAAAGTTTTTAAAAATTAAAAATAAAAAAGTAATTGGAGGCTGCAGTGCAGCGGAAGTGTTGTTTATAGCAAACAGCAAGATACAAAGAAAATTGGCCAGGTGAAACCGTATGATTGTGTTACAGTGAACCCCAGCTAAATTAATATCTGACACTAAATAAATCTCTTAATAAAATTACTGCATTCTAGTACCCTACACACTCTGCATATGTAATAAAACTCTTTAAAATGAATAGCTGATAAGGAAATGAACCTGTTCAGGGAATGAATAAACACACTTTCACATATACACACAGAAATACCAAATGGTGAAACATACTCATAGTGATTATCAGACTGTTAAAATAATAACCCTGTGAAACAAATAAATCTGCCCCACAGCAAATTATGTCTCTGCTGTACTTATGGTGAAACCTTCTACAAACACCTGATAAAGGAATAAACCTGTTAAAGGAATAAATTGACTGTACAGTAAGGTTATCCGCAGATTTACACTGGACTGCAGTGATAAACCTTCTTTTTCATTAGTCCAATAGATCA
Source organism: Scolopax mira (assembly GCA_004320125.1). Classification (NCBI taxonomy): domain Eukaryota; kingdom Metazoa; phylum Chordata; class Aves; order Charadriiformes; family Scolopacidae; genus Scolopax; species Scolopax mira. The sequence continues at coordinate 199,651 of BJBW01004852.1, forward strand.
TAGGATATACAGTACTTACAAATGTTTCAGCATTAAATATAAGCTGGAGTGCTCTGCTATATGTATGCATTTGAGGGCAGGGGGTCAATAAATAGACTGAATGTTGCTTCACAAAGTATCTGTCAGTGTGCATTAACAGAATACCTGATCAAGAGATGAGCTGGCTGTAAAACATCCCCTGCACACCTGAACTTCCAGACCATGCACACTAACAGCAGCCAGGGATTCATCAGACCTAAAAAATTATTTAAATTATTTAAATGCTTATGCCCATGCACCCAGGGTTTTAAAAAAATACATTTCTGATGGTGGCTTTTAACCCTTCTAGATATGCACTATCCAAAAAATTGCCAAACCTCATGCCAGAGACCTGTGTCAGGCTCTGAAACATCGAAGTGCAAGAGACACAGGTAGCTAAGGCTACAGAAAAGCCATGGGCTGTCCCCACAGCAAAGGGGACAAGCAGAGTCAGCATTAGGCCCCTGCCCCATCTTTAGGTGGGGGCCTAAAGGTGGTCCTTTTCTAAAAGGGGTGCCACTTTTCTAAATGATGATGCTGATCTGCTCAGAGTGGGAAGGTTAATGCTGGAGAGCCAGTAAAGCCTCCTTTTTCTGTCTGCCTAAAACTTCTAGGATATTATGGAACGTATGGTGTTACAGAGTATTTCTCCTGGAGTGCTCCAGCGGGAGCACCAAGTAGAGTAGTGCTGTCACATAAGGGTAGGAAATATGGTGGGACTAACTGACTTTCTGTGGCTATGAATGGAGAATTGGTGGGGGAAGTGAAAATACTGTAAAAAAAAAAAATCTAGCAAGAGGCAAAGGAAAGCATTTTCCTCAGGAAAAGCTAAAATCACCATGATTGGATAAGCCATTACCAGATGAATCCCATCTTAAATAAGGGCTGACATGAGGGTGAGAAAAAAAAAGAGATTCCACTCGCCACCAGCCAGCCAAAAAGAAGACAGGAACAATCTCACTTATCCCTCCAAATTTCCAGATCCTGCTTTAAGCAGCAACATTTCAGACAAAAATGCTCATAGCAACAAGGACACAGGCTGTAAGGCTCCACATGGGAAGTACAGAGCATCCTCTGTCTCCAGCCCTACCATTGTCCCTTCCCATTAAGCCAAGTTTTTCTTCAGCAAATTGGTTTCAGTGGGATCAAGCATATTTATATAAGCCGTGTAAATAGGTTTAGTAAGTCTTAAGCCCCACAAAAATATTAGATTCCTACGGAGCCCAGGTAGACACGCCTCCAGCCTCCTCAATGGTCTGTTGACTCAGCTCAACCCCAGAGCTAAATGAGGTGAAGGAAAAAGAAAGGAAGAAAACTTCTGTTTCTTAGCACTGTTCCAGAAAAGGGGAGGGTCGAGCAAGTAATGTGCAGAACAACTAAGATGAAATGTGATGTTGAAATGAGTAAGTAAGTTCATTATATTCTACAACATGATAAGACTTTGCAGGCCTGATTACAACATTAAGGGACGGTGCTGCAATATTATAAATTACAGGGTGAAGCACTCCTGTTTCTGTCTCTATATTTCTAAGGTGGGAGAAGTTAATTATTTTTATAGGTCTAGATATTGCAAGGATGAGGATATCAGAATATCTTGTCATCAAGTCTAAAGACAGCAGTGGAGAAGAGGTGGGGGGGGGAACCACCCCATTTAAAGAAAATTATTATAAAAATACTAAAAATTATATATAGATTTTTTGACCTACATCCATCATTTTTACATACCGAGGTACTTCATGCCTTGTCTCCATAAACCATCACTCTGTTATTTTTCATGAGGTTCACAGTAAATGGCCAAAGCTTAATACTTGGAAGTAAAAAATTAAAAAATTAAAAAAATAAATAAAATCAACATGAGCGAAAAGGTTAATGGGAATCTGTAGGATTTTATTATTATTAAGGAGCACAGGGAGAAGAACAGCATTTCTAGCACTCTAAGTGGCCTGTGGTACAATCAGTAACCCTGAAGTATATTCAGCAATCTTTTTTTTTTTTTTTTCAATTGCCCACCGCAGCCTATATTACAAATACATAAATCATAATGTTTCAACAAAAGCAAAATTTAATTTTCTCCTTTCAGCTGTTATCTGGGCCGGGTGGTATATGGCAGGCTGCGGCCGAGTCATTTATTACACTTGCTGAATGGATAATGGCAGGGAGAGTCTATTATACCCAGCTTTGTTAGGGCTTTGAATGTGCTACTGAAACCTGTGGCAGTCTAAATCTCTTTACATCTGTAATAGATACACAGCACTCTATTATTTCATGCCAGAGCAAAATTAAATAGTTGTGTGTAGGGGGAGGAAGGAGGGCTGAGGGGGATTGGAGGGGCTCTGGGGATGGCTCAGGGAATTTTGCAGAAAATGCGTTCAAAGGAGCAGTGGCTCCAGGACTCGTGCTCATCTTGCAGACACAATTTTGCTTTGCTTTTAAAGATGCCTGTGTTAACAGGCAATGTGTCTGTGCTCGGCTCATTCAATGAGGTACATGGTCCCTTCTCCTCCAGGGTGATAATTTGCAGAATTGCAGGATAACAACAGTCATCTCATGCCTGGCCTTGGCACAGCCCAACAAACCTGCACTTATCGCCATGTTCCTCCCTCCCTGGAGGGTATTTGGCTTGTGCCTTTGGTGGTTGGTGTGTGGGCACCAGCTTTAACACAGGCCTCCTACATGGGAAAGGGGATGCGGAAGCATCTTACACCTGAAGCAGCGCCCCCAGACACCAGGTTGCAGAGAACCTCCTTCCTTTCCTTACACGCCACCACTGGCTCAGAGAAACACCACCGTCCCCTTATCCCCACCCTCCCACCAGCCAGACTGCCAAGGGACCAGCAAGCAACTTTACATCGCTGTTGTTAGCTCCCTAATTGCTTGGACAACAGCCTACCATCCCCTCCAGCCCAGGACTGGAGCATGACTGACTGTGGTAGCATTAGAAGCCCTGAGATGATGCTCATCAGAAGAAATTATTTTGCTGCTACATTTGAAAATAGGAAGTCCGAGATTTCTAGGGGAAAAAAATAAAAATATTATCGTGAAAAATTGAGTTTCTTCCTTGGAGAGTTTGTTACTGGTGATTTTTATGATGAAACACGCCAACAGATGTGGCACATGTACACATATGCCAACACTACCTCCCAGCCACAACTTTGTGTTTGATTTGGGTACAAGCCCAGTCTGTAAAGCAGCCCCCAGGCAGAGGTAAGGGTTCCAGCAGAGGTGCACCCTGGCATCTTAGCAGCACAAGTACACAAAGCCAGGAGGCTACAGAAGCTCTCAAGCTCACTGACCTCTCCCATGGGATTTGCCTGGCTGTCCAGCTCAGGCAGAGCTGATTATAAAGAAGAAAGGAGGTTTCTTCAGGGCAGGAAAGTGTTTGCTTGGTTATTAAACCTGCTGCCTTCTTGACAACTAAAACCATTAGATAATCGAGAGCAGAAGGCAAAACCTTCCATGACACTGCCTGTAAATAGCCTTTTCAGAGTGTTTGTGGCAAGACCACTTTTTACACCACTCTTGTTTTGTTCCTGCACACTCTGAATATGCCCTTTACACACGCTCAGCAGAGACATGATTGCATCCTTCCCACAGTGCTTCCAATCAACCAACCACAAAAGGAATGACAAAGGAGCCCACCTGGTCTCCAGCAGCCTCGACAACACCAGCTGTTTGGGAGTTTGAGGTAGGGCTGGGATGCCCCAAGGTACCTCAGCTGTCCAAGAACACTTTGCACACAGGGAGAAGGTGCACATGACAGACTGGATTAATGCATATGATTGTGTTTCCCTCTGGTGGCTGGGAGCAGTGGCTATGGAAATCTCCTGCAGAACTCTCTCAGAGATCTCCTTTTGCTTACATAGTAGAGATCCATGTCACAAACATGGTATCTGTACACACAAAGCAGTTTTCATTAAACAGGCATATCTCCAAGACACAGCGCCACAGCCTTGGAAGTGCAAAAGCATGGACCTACTAAACAAGTCATACAAAAAAATTATCATCTTAAGAATAAATTGCTGCTCAATAGTCATCTCCTAGGAAAGGAGCAAAAGAGAGGCGTGCCTTGAAGCAAACAAAACTGGCCAGGTCTCCCCTGTCCTGCACAGCATCCACAAGTTAACATAGCAAGGACCTTTGCAGTGCTGTGCACAAGAGACCTGATGACAAGTAAATCAGAGACAGAATAACAAGTTTCACTAAAGTTAGCCCCAGAAAATCTTATTATCCTCCTCCCAACAAAAAAAAAAGTTTATCCTTTAGCTCCCCTTAACTCTATTATCAAGCAAGAATTCTCTTGCTGCCTTACTTGTAATAGCATTGTCCTCTTCTCAGATAACAAGAAGAGACTTACCCCATCCTCCTACCTGACAAATCTTCTACCAATCTCAAACGAGAGGATTAAAACTGCTACTGGGTGAGGCTGCAGTTGCTCTGTGCCTGCTCACTTTTTAAAAAGCCGTCTTATCTATGCTCAAAGAAGTAAAGGCTCTTCCCTCGATGTGTCACTTTGTTATCATGTACAGGCTCTTTCACCATCATGCTTCTGAGGCAGATTGATTCAATCTATAGATAGCAACACCCCACTCCCTGAAGGAGCTAAAAGCCCCACAACTCCAAATGTGCCAGCAGAGTGGTTTATTCTTTTATCATTATAAGGGCTCACACAGGGGAGGAAGTTGTTTAGTGCTTTTCTTTTGAAAAGAGAGCTGGGAAGGGGATTATCTGGGAAAATCTGTTGACTAATGGGTTAACAAGACCCATTTGTTTCCTTGCTCTGAAGCATACTCCTCTTCGGGGGATCAAAACCTGCTTGTTTATGTCATTTACCTGGATTTGTGAAGACCTACATCTTCTACCTGGACTTTGACATTTGGACACTGTCCTTGCACAAGATCTTTGCCTCTAATTTGGAGAGACATGTATTTGACAGATGGACAACTTGGTAGATAAGGAATTGGCTGGATGTTCATACTCAAAGAGTTGCAGTCAACAGTTCAATGTCCAAGTGGCAACCAGTGACAAGTGGTGTTCCTTAGAGGTCAGGACTGGGACCAGTGCTGATTAACATCTTTGTCAGAGACATGGGCAGAGACATGGACAGTAGGATAGAGTGCACCCTGAGCAAGTTTGTGCCACACAGCTTGGTGTCGCTGACAATCAACACACTGGAGGGAAGGGATACCACCCAGAGTGACCTGGACAGGCTTGAAAAGTCAGCCTGTACAAACACAATGAAGTTCAACAAGGCCCAGTGCAAGGTCCTGCACCTGGGTCAGTGTAATCCCAAGCACAAATACAGGTTGGGCAGAGAATGGATTGAGAACAGCCCCAAGGAGAAGGACTTGGGAGCGTTCATGGATAAGAAGCTCACCATGAGCTGGCAGCACACCCTGGCAGCCCAGAAAGCAAATGGCATCCTGAGCTACATCAAGAAAACTGTGGCCAGCAGGTTGAGGGAGGTGATTCTGCCCCTCTACTCTGCTCTTGTGAGACCTCACCTGGAGTACTGTGTTCAGCTCTGGAGTCCTCAACACAAGGACATGCATCTGTTGGAAGCGGTCCAGCAGAGGGCCACAAAGATGATCAGAGGGATGGAGCAACTCCCCTATGAGGACAGACAGAGATTTGGGGTTGTTCAGGCCGGAGAAGAGAAAGCTCTGAGGGGGACATTATAGGGGCCTTCCAGTACGTAAAGGGGGCCTACAGGAAAGATGGGGAGGAACTTTTTATCAAGGAGTGTAGTGATAGGATGAGGGGTAATGGTTTTAAACTGAAAGAGGGGAGATTTAGATTAGATATTAGTAGATATTAGTAAGAAATTCTTTACTGTGAGAGTGGTGAGACACTTGTGAGAACAAGTTACCTAGGGAAGTTGTTGATGCCCCATCCTTGGAAGAGTTCAAGACCAGGCTGGATGGGGCTTTGAGCAATCTAGTCTAGTGAGAGGTGTCCCTACCCATGGCAAGGGGCTTGGAACTAGATGATCTTTGTGGTACTTTACAACTTAAACCATTCTATGATTTTAGATCTTGAACACACATCAGCACTAAGCATTGACCAGCAATACCTTAGCTTCCATCTAAAATCATATTTTTATCCCGCTCAACTGCAAAGCAGCAGTTGCATTGCAATATACAGGCTTCTTAGAGTGACTCTGGTGCTTTCCTGAGGTATTAGAGTCCAGTCTGAATTGGAAACACCTTTGGGATAGATTTGCTACATCTTTTGAATTTTTCAGGGGCAAGCATGCACCCGCAGTCTGAATAATACATGTGTGAGGTTGAGAGTACATCAGGCTGAAATGGAGAATTGGTTCTAACCAGAACTCAATGTTGAAAAGGTACTTTTGCATTAGATACTTTGAGAATTTCACCAATTTTTCTTATTGATCAAAGACCTGAAGAATAAGGAGCACCACAGGGCATGAAAACAAACTGTTCTTGTTGATAAGCTCGACGATGCTGAGGACCTCTATAGTCAAACCACACATTCGTGGTGATATGCACATTTCCGAGGCTGCTTGGGACCTAATCAGGGTTTTAAGAATTTGGTGCCATGCTGACAGAAAGCTGAAATAACTGGTATCTGAATGCCTCCTGCCTTGCTAGACAAAACCAAGGGTAAAATTCATGCTTCAGCATTCTGGGACCTTGGTTTATTTGAGTCCTCCTGCTTCACAAAATGGTGCAGCCAGGCAGAGAAGTATAATTTGCCCCAGCATCAAAGTCACCTCCCTTTGCAAAACCCTCTTTTAAGACAATCCAGAATTCTGGTATTCTGAACATTTTTGTCATCTTTGTAAGTGCTCAGTGTTTTCCGAACCTTCCTAAATTGCTGTCAATGACATTCTATAACAATGAGCACCAAAACCCAGCTTCCCCTGTGGGAATTATCTGTATTGGTTACATGATAACTAACTCCCTTCATTGAACATCATCTTATTCTTGTCTCATCACCTTGTTCTCACTTCTTTTATTCAGAGATTCCCACTAAATTTCTGCTCCATGTTATATCCTTTTGCCTGGTCTCTTTCTAATTTCTTTTCTGATATATGACAGGAATTTTTACATATATAAAAGGTACACTTGATCCCAAATAACTTCCATTAACATTTTTTGAACTTAAAATTGCGCTTGAAAGTTTTGTTAAGGATAACCAGAACTCAACACTATATATACATCTAGCACATATATGCCCATATTATACACAAAACTGAAACAAGCGGATGCATTTGTTGACACCAAAAGAATAAGAAGGAATGAGCCGCCTTGGTTTATTAGATCTCCAATCACTTGATACCTTTCCAGTGAAGAGTTCTAGTATAATGAGAAGCCATAACTGAGGCTGCTGTGGTAACCGAGCTTCCAGAATAGCTGAGGTCCCAGAATCTCACAGAATAAAGACACTTGAGCAGAGGTCCAGAAATTCAGCATGAACATGAAGAAAACATCGCTTAGAGCTGGGGCACCTCTGTAAGCAAATCTGCTATTAATGGGATAGGTCAGCTCTATGAGCTTGCAGAGGTTTTATCTCATTGTCTAATACACCATACAAAGATACGACAGGCACTTTTATAAAAGTGAGATCCCCCAAAGGAATCTAAAGCTGGTGGTCTTCAAGTTCATTTGAAAGTCAGTGGAAATTGAGGACCTGCCTCCCAGCAGGTTCTCTTTGAAAACTCCATCCTGAAACACTGAAGACATCCCATCCGTACCTCATAGCATATGGTATTAAAAAAAAAAAATTTTTATTTGGCACTACAGTAATAGTCTCAGTCTCAAAGGAGGTTGGCATTGCCTCTGTCCTCAGCACTGCACAGACATCCAAAAAAACAGTACTAATGTTCTTGTACTTTATAATCTAAACCATCAAGAGAGGTAAAATATAAAAAAACATACACAATCATGTAGAGTTAAACTGACGTAAAACAGGTTACCATCCAAGCTGGAAACTGAACCTCAGTTCCCAATTTCTCAACAGGAAACACACAAATCTGGAGCTGTGTCCCTTGTATTTCATTTCTCCCAGTGAGAACACAAAGCCAATACTTTTAAACATGAATTTTAAAATAAATATGAGCATACTGATAACAAACAAACATGATTTTTCAAATGGCAAAGATAAAAACAGACACACAAACTTTTTAAAGAAATCCTACTGATGTTAACCATGGTTGGAGTAGTGATCTAGTAATCAGAGCCACTCGCCTCTTCTGTTTGCAAGGCTTATGTGGGTCCCACAGGAGCTTCCATTTAAATAGGGGAGGGATTTCATCTCTAAACAACAAGGCTAGTGTCAAATGTAGCTGACACACAAGGGGTAAAGGTTATAATTTCATGAGGCATGAATGTTTTTTTTAATTTCAACCAATTAAATTAAACTTTCAGTCCGAGGCCCACAGTACATGGTCCCTGAAATGACCATTTACCATACACATCAAATACTCAGGAGGTTTCCTTTTCTGTGTTATTTCTTCAGACCAATGACTAGATGGAAGGAAGTCACTGAAGCGTGAGCTCTATAACAATATAAAATAAAATCAGAGATGAAGGTTTCCTAGGGATATTTTTTTAATGCTGTTATGTTCTTTAGTCAATTTCAAAGCTACATGTTCAAACCCATGTTTTCTGTTGAGTCCTATTAGACTATAAGAAAAGAATTTATTATGTAGATTTGTTATAGGGTCTTTGTAGGGAAAATTAAGCAGTTTACAGTAACTGGGGTTAAGTGAAGGGCTACCTTCCAGCTTGCATGAGGATTCTTCTCAGCTCTAGCTACAGAATTACGCTTACATCCTTTGCAGCATACATAAAATGGCTGAATAAGAAATTTGCAATATTTCTGAGATTCACAGGAAGTTTGGTACCCAATGTCCCCCTCCTCCCCACCACACCAATGATTTCAAAAGTCACGTAGAGTCTCAGGACTCCAACAGTAAAGCTTAAAGACACCTCTCCAATTGCTCTGTCAGCTGCAGACCCTGGTTTCATGAACACACGTCTACAAGGAGACATTTCCATTTTTGCAGCTTTCCCATGAGGCTCTACCCACTTATTACTAACAGCAAATATGAATGCAAAGTTATTGACCCAAATCACAAGATATTTGTATTGCAGCTCTTCCATGCATTTCAACACCAAAAGCCATCTGATTCATGGGCAAGGCCAATTTCTTACCAGGAAAGAGCAGGAGAAAAAAAATCAAATAAGTAATTCCTCACATCAACATTTTCTTCTAGACAAGTTCACTACCTTTTCTACAGTACTACCTCTAAAAAAATCAGCATAGGAAAACTACAGCAGAGAAAACCATTGTATGCCGAGTGCTTTTGGCACTACACAACGAAGAAATACATAATACTTGGACAAAGAGTCCCAATAGCACCCTATGGGTCAGTAAATAAGAAACCAGAGAATATTCTTGTTTCTCTTGCAAGGTTGTCACATGGCCATGAGTGCATATTTTGACTGATTATTAATCTCTTTTTACAGATAGAGACACTGAGGTGATAACTTTCTTTTGAAATTCAAAGTCATAAAAGAGATATTTGTATTAGTATTACTAATGTCAATGCTGAAGGAACAACATATATTGTTTCCCAGTAAAGAACCTGCTCTATGAAATGGCTATCACCCAGTGGTACTGGTAGATGTTTTCCTAATCTTACATACTCACTGCTACAGAAATCATTCAAAACACTGACAATACAGAATATTTCCAAATAGATTCCAAAGCTGCCATTTCATTTTAATGCCTCTACATTCTCAAAAGAGAAGTCATCCGTATTAGCCTATTAAGAAATTCTAAAACTCAGGAAGGTCTGAGATATGAAAACTATTGATAAAAAGAAAGTTTTAGGACCTCTGAGAGAAACTCTTATGAATTATCCATTGATCACTTTATTATTTCTTTTTCCTCAGCTTCTATCCTGCAGTAAGCCCTCCAAGGCTCTGTGCAATCAGGTGCTAGTAGCTGCATAAATATATAATAACAATTCACAGGTTCTGGCCTCTCTGAGAACTGAATGAAGGAAATTTCAGTGTTTGATTTAGCAATCAAAGATGAGTTTTACTTGGGAAAGAAGGAATCCCTCGTGTTGGAAACAGGTGTAAGTATGTAAATGTATGTAAAAATGTAAATATGGAAGCAAAATTACATGTAAATTTGTATCAACAATATGCAGTTAAAAAACAAATGTCTGAGTTGTTTCAGTAAACTATATTTCAGTTCCATTTTAAGAGTTAATAGCAGAATTCTGAACTGTACTAAGGAGTCCCTGTTGGGTCTTAAATATGGATAGGTAACCAGAGAGCAAACATATATTTTCTCATCCCTAAACAGTCACTTGAATTTCCCCTTTGCAAAGTATTCACATTACAGTAGAGAGGATTACAGAAGAAAAACACTGGCAATAGCAGGTAATGGAATATAAAGACTTTCACCTCTGGGTCATCAATTAAAATCCAGCCCCAATTGGTAGTGACTAAACATCATTACCCTCTGATAGCCATTCAATTGAATATTTGAAATGGAGTTTCAGCTCTCCAGGCACTGTAACAACTCCTGCTGGGGCTCACACAAGATAGCCTATGCACCGGTGATTTTAGAAAAGGCCCTAGAGAACTGAGACCACTTGGAAAAAACAGACATCATGCTGAAGTTCAATGGTTTGGTCTTAAACCCCTTCCCTATCTTCCCTCCCCACGAACTCTGATTAATTATCTTGCTATGTACTGCTCTTCCTCACCCTAATGGATGCAGCCCTCTGCCTTGGCATCCCTCAGGAGGACTGGAGGGACTGGGCTAATTTCCTCTTTCTTGCTCCTCTGATGCGTCTTGGACAGAACTGAAGATTTTGGCACTGAAGCTACTTTAGCCCTCTCCATGGCTCCTCAGTTTTGCACAAGAGTCATCCTTGTAACTGGTAAAGCCCAGAGTCAGCTGAAATCGGGGTTCTTCCTGCAAACTACTCCAGATAGCCTTAAGGCAACAGTAATTGTTATGGGTCTCATAGTACTTAGCTACAGAAGAAGATACCGTCAGATGAGCTGCTGGTTCCAGCTAGATACAGACCAGGTTTACAGACATGGGACAGCAGGCAGATGCGGTCTTGCAGAACATCTGGAGTGTTTTCAGGTGCTGCATTTCAGGTGTTTGCAGCCACCCCTTCAGTTCAGCCACTGTGTTACAGCTCCTCATGCATTTCGGGACAAAGGCAGCTTGAACCACCACCATGGATAGAATGACATTTTACCGCACTTCTGCTTTATGCAAGTGCCAATCCTGCAAGGATAGTATAATTTGTAAATCCCATTTCATAAATCAATGTGGATAACAGCTAAAACTGGAGCTCATAACATATATGCTCCAGTAGCTAAAATTCTCCTTGCAGGCAATCAGTGTGCCCAGACAGAGGGGAGGGGTAGGCGAGAGTCTAACTTACACCAATGTAGATTCCCTCTAGATTCCCCTCTTTAACTGGCCTGACCTTTTCTAAAAGGGTTACATCACATACAGACCTCAGCTATTACCCCCTGAATGCTGTTTTATTTGCTCTGGAAACCTCAGTGAAATAATCCTGCGAAAAACCTTTTTGTAAGCCACCCGTGAGCAGGATTGGGCCACTTAAAGTTTCTGCCAAGAGTGAACAAGGAAGTCATATCACTCTAGTCTATATTATTTCTTTTAATAGAGTCACAATCTGGGAAGAAGCCAGAGATTCTAAACAAAGATAAGGTGTGAAGAGGTGGACAAGACATTAAAGAAATAAAATCCATATCAGGGCAATAATGGTCATAAAGCAATAAAGTGGATGTATAATAGTTCCTGGACTTTTAATTTGTGACTAATTTGTTGCACAATGAGGTTGCAATTTTCTAATTGTGATTGCCATTTTAATTTTACTCATGGCTGTGCAACTAACAATGTATAGTCTAGTAATTAAAATTAATTGTACCTTCACCTGCATATTTCTATTAGGCTGTTAAATTTAGTCAGTAGGCTCAATGATTTTGTTCTCTGAGAGATGCTGAATTCATTTCAGTGAGCCCAATTATGTTACACTCTGTAATTCCAGTATGAAAAACAAGCATTTTACTTTGATATGAAGAGTCACTACAATTCCATTTTTAAATGTACATATTCAACACCAGAATATAGGCTGACAGGAGATGTATGTAAGGGATTTTTTTCTTCTTAAAAATAGCCTGCTTGCGGGATACCTCTTACAAAACTAGCAATTACAGCCCCTAGGAATAAATCCAATGAAAACTCAACTAGATAGTCACCATTCAATTAATTTCATGAACAATTAACAGATGTCTCCCTAACCATACACACACGGTTTAAATTCAATCAGAATTTTATGACAAGCCATACCGTGCATATTTGAAGCAGTGGGAACGCAGTGACAGAACAGTCTGTTTCAATGCACAGGCAAAACTCTGAAAACCCATGCTGTCCCACAAGACCCTTTGCAGTCGTGCCCCAAATTTCCATAATCCATACTACTTTGAAGCCTGCATGTGATTTTTTTTTTCATTTTTATGCAGTATGCATAGTTCTTGGCAGATGCAGGAATAATATCCAAATACGCTGTAGTGAGTTTATTATCAGTAGTAATATGTTTCAAAGTGACCCATGTTCTTCCACAGATCACAGCAGCAGCAATTTCACTTAATGCAATTCCATTTAAACTCTGCAGTGTGTATGAATTTACCCTTGGGGCCCTGAGAAGCATTTCACCCATCTTCCTGGAAGACTGTCAAATGTCTCAAAATTAAACAAAAAAGCTGATCCAAACCTTCAAACTTCAGATTACAAAATCAAGACTTTCCAAACACTGAAGAAAAAAATGCCCTGGTCACCAGAACTGTTTACCACCAGCTATTACCATTTATCACTCTGTAGTGCTAGACTGTGACCATCTAGACCATGGCCATACCTCTGTCATCCAAGCTGCTCCCTGGCTTTTCAGGGAGTTTGCAATCTGATTGTAACAGGACACCTACTCTCCGAAACATAAGGCAGTGGAAACAGACCACAACTAGCATAAAACTGTCTATTTTTAACATCAGTGGCGTCATATAGGTATATGCAGGTTAATTTAACCCTTTTACTATGGCTGGGCTATCCTGGATGTCAAGCAACAGAAGACTACTTGGAGTAGACGTGCTCTAAGATGTCCTAAACAAACCTCTGCTTGCCAATCACATCACAGTCCAAACAGATTCAGGATCTTGAAGTTTATTTTGTGGTGGTGGTATGAACTTCACGCTTGAGGCTCTAAGAAGGCAGGACAGAGGGTAGAAGAAATAAATCCACCATTATCTTAATACTACCATCTGGAAGCCAAGATGGAGCAGTTATATTGCAACCAGAAAGCCCACACCATTCATAAGGAAAACTGAAACTACAAAGTTACCGCTATGATGCAAAATATCCTTCCTGTATGGGGTGAATCATTAGGGCATGTAGATATCTGACTTTTCTAATAATGAACATCCCTATTTAAAGGCAAACAACCTTGACGTTTTAGCCCTTTTTGGGTTGCTTATTGGTCAACAGCTGAATAAAAACCTCCATTTGCCAAGTTACAGCACAAAGCATGGTTACAGAATTGTTGGTGAACCTTTATTCCATCAGAACTTGATAAAGCAAAGCAACAAACTGAGGATGGCAGCTTTCAATCTGATTTTTATAACACTAATTTATAATAGCATTAAACAAGTATAGTCATACAATTTGAGTAACTACTTACCAAAATTTGCCTTACCAAGAGGGTTATATAAACCACAATTAAAGCATTTAAAAAAAAATAAAATAATCACCACACTAACAAACTTTGTTACCATGGAATTAAACTGAAAGCAATCAGGGTCAAGAAGCAATAATACATGTGAAAGTTCATGCAGGCAAACAACATTAATTGAATTAGGCAGATTTTAATATCAGGAAATACTGAACTCTGAATCCAGAGTTAAAGTGAACACCACTCTTGTACTTCTTTCCAGGAAAACCTGGCAAGAAGTGACATCCTTTTACCTCCCTTCCCCTACCCAACCCAGTACACTTCTCTACTCTCGCCCTACTTACCCACCCAGCAGCTGTACAACCCTCACACCCTTGTATCACTCACTGGAATGAAAGTAGAAAGTTCATGGTCAGGGAAGAGCATTTTGCAGCATAAAAGCATTTGGTCTCTGCTGCTGGCGCGCTGGTCGTGCCATTCCCTTCTTGCTCCTGCTTTCAAAATGGAGCTGATGGCACTGTCTTGCCACACATAGGATGCAAGGATGAAGGTTCTGAGGAGCCCAAGCAGTAAGGAAACAAGGGTCGTAGAGAAGTCTACTAACAGTAAACCACATCCCCAATGTTTTCACGCTGTTCCTACAGTCAAACTACAGACATGAGAAAGACCTGAACTAGCAGCAAAGGCAGCTACAGATACCATGTGGTGAAACTGGGGAGATGGAAGAGAAAAAAAATAGCAGTTATTCATTTAGGAAGGGCTGTCTTAGAAGAGTAGAGTGGTGCCTGATCTGCCAGCCCAGCTCACAGGCTCAGAGAGGAGGCTGTACGAAGGACACAAAAAAAAAATGCAACAAAGGAAAACTAATAGGCAGGAAACATTTAAATTGAATTTGACTATTTAAAGCTAAAGAAGTCATCCTTGAGAAAGGGAAGAACTTAAACTGATACTAGTGAAGTATATTTGCCCCTTAGCCCTATGATAAGGGGGTATGGTTTCGACTGAACATCAGTGTTAAATCATATGCAATTCACTCTCCTCTAAAGCACTCCTTCACCCCTCTGTCACAAAAACAGGTTACTGTGAACTGAATTGCAACTAATACCTTTGAAATTATTTTTTTTACCATATACCCTTTATTACTATTTTCCCATATAAACCATTGTTAAATAACAACAGGACCTTTTCATAACACTCAAAATAATTGGCTATTTTGGATGATGATATCAAGCCTGTTTAATGTGGCTGGGTGAGTGACTGTTACTCATGCAATTCACTATTAGCCCCTTGACCTGGATCATTGCTGGAGCAAGTTTTATGAGCTTAATTGCATTTCCCTGCCTCTTGCTGGGTAAATTAGTCTGTACCAATAGAATCTCCTACTTATTGTGCATCCTCTTCTTCAAAGACACCTTCTTCACAATTAGGAAAGTCTATTCAAAAAAAGAGACAGAACTCCGGCTGTATTTGCTAAATTGTATGAAGCTGAAAAATAAACCAGTCAAAGCATACCAGCAATTGTCATTTTATTAAAAGAAAAAAAGGCTTGTGTTGATTAAAATATTATATGTGGCCAGACAAGGGGAAAAAAAAAATAAACAAACATGAGAGATGATGGAGACAAAGACTAAGAGCTTTTATAGTATTAGAAATTAAAAAGCTTCCCATGGGGGTCTATATTTGTTATAAGATGGGTTATTATCTTCAATCTAAAAGCAACCTTGATAAAGTATCTTTTGACACTTTTACTGCTCCTTTAAATGAAATATTTCCTATATCTTCAAGAATCAGCTTGAGTGGAATTGACTCGGTAGCTCAGCTTCAGAAAGACAGGGGAAACATTTTCTAATTTAAAAGAAATTTGAGAAAATAGTTCCATTCCCCTCTCTATTATCTAGCCATTCTGGAGCTTAGGTTTCTGAAACATCAACATGCACAGTTTGCTTTACAATCCTTCTGCAGAAATTAGCTGACACCCATCAATGTAGATAACAGAAAGCTGTGGCATTAACACTTGAGAGTGCATTAATCTTTCCCAAATTAAAATCTGCACCACAGCATTTAAGATTGAGGCCACCATGGTTCAGTGCTGTTTGACCGCCAATTTTGATAAAAGTGTTTTAAGAGAGGTGAGACTTAGATAAATTGCCCATGGTTACACAACAGCAGCGAGGGTAAGTGTTTAGTCTACTGGCTGCCATCATCGCGGGGTGTCACGGATGTTTGCATGTTTACATAAAGTGCAAAACAGAAGGAAAAACAATACATTACACTATATTTCTTGGAGGTGACATCAATATTATATTTCATCAGTGGGAGACAAATATACTTTCACATTTGAGTATCCAAAGATAAAGACACCTTTGTCTGTAAAACAAATGAATATTCTTCCCCAGTTCCCTAGCTACTCACTTCCTCTTGAGTTTAAAAGCAATCTGCCTGCGCTGAACGGGTGAGTTAAGCTTTAGAGATAACACCCACATGTAGTTCTTGATCCAGGCCTGTTATGAAATAAGCTTTCCATTCAACACATAGCGAATAAAGCATTTGCCATGTGGTGCATTTTGCATTTGCCTGAGTCCTGCTGACCTCAAGAGTGACGCACAAAATGGACTTGGGTATAAAATTCAGCCAAAGTCTCGAAGTTGAATCACTGCTAATCTTTACTCAAAATCATTTCTCACCATTCTTTCTTATGTACTCTATTACAATACACATAAGTAGACAAATCCCAGGAATGTAAGCCTGGGTATAAAAGCATTTAAAAGCCAAGAAGCCAAGTTGAGGTGAGACACTCATGCCATGAATCTTATGATGGATCTCACCAATTGGCAGCAACAAGTAGGGTAAATATCATAAAAATGTTACAAAGGATGCCACAGCCCTGGGTTTGGTTCACAATGGCATAAGAAATCAGAGAAAAAAGTGCATGTAACAAATTAATATAAGAACCACAAGGTAACAGTGAGAGTATTACAATTTGTTCTATACAAAACCACAGCAGCATCCAGAAATGATACTTCCTATCACCTGGGGTTGGCAACACTCACTGCCACATGTTAGCAGTTGATGACCAATGTCCCTTGTTTCTGCTGTTCATCTGTTCCCACCTGACCAAAATAAATACAGTGTAATTTGGTACAAAAGCCAATTCTAAGCATAAAAGCACACCAGAAGACAGCTCCTGAGCTACTTCAAGGCTCTGCTTCAGGGCACATGGTGTGAGGCTTCACTGCCCTGATGTCAGTGAGGCTCACATCTAAATTACCTTCTGGCAAGTCCAGAGCAGCACAGAAGAAACTACTCCGTTTACTACATTTCAGTAGAAGTGAAGATGACAAGGTCAGTCATTATCTTCTAGATTTTAACACTGAAAGTGTTATCAAGCATTGGAACAGGCTGCTCAGCAAAGTGGTTGAATCACCATCTCTGGAGGTATTTAAAAAGACGTATAGACATGGCCCTTATGAACATGGTTTAGTGGTAGACTTGGCAGTGTTAGGTAAATGGTTGAACTTCAAGATCTTAAAGGTCTTGTCCAACCCAAATGATACTATACCCCATGATTTAAATCCTGGATTACTATGAAGTCACCTAAAATTTTGGGATTAAGGCAATGGCCAGGAACTCCACTCTTCCAAGTCACAGAAATGTGTCAAAGCAAGAGTCAAAGCCCTCTCCAAAGTTACTGTAGGGCAGCAGAGTGAAATCCGACACTATGGACCTATGGACCTGTACAAAATTCATCACTACCTGCTTCAGGAGCCAATAGTACCTCTTTGGCCCTACTTGAAAATAAAAACCTATCAATAATTGCAAAAGCAAAATAAGACGCTGTATTGCTGGACATATCTGGAAGTCATTGTGGTAGTAGGGGAAAAAGAAAAAAAGAAGTAAAAAAAGATGTGGGGAGAAAAGGAAAAGGTGAATAGTCACCATTTAGTTCTAGCATAGCTAGACATATCACATCTGAGGACAGCTTAGACTTCTCTGTATTTCTTGGGTTTTGGGGTTTTTTTCCTCTTTTTCACTTGAAAACCAAACTAAATTTAACTGAAAGGAACACATATTGCTTTCTATCTCTAGGGATCTTGTGAGAGCTCACAAGGGCTGCCAAAGCTGAATGGTGATAATATGATTCCTAGAAATGGTTTGGTTCAATTTGGAGATTTGATTCACAGTACAACAGCACAAAGTAAAGCAGATGCTATCAGCCTGCACCAATTAGACTGGCCAATGTGATATCAATTATTATATTTTTTTACTTGAAGCCCACCTGCTGATCTGACTAATCTGTGCTATTAGGAGCCCACGCTTGAATAATTAAACAAACTAGAATGAATATTAAGCTGAACCGTCCCTCTGAACAAGTGGAGGATAAGCCAGAGGACACCAAATAACGCCTTAGGTGCAGAGAGACAGTAGAATATCCCACCAAATTAGACAGGCAAGAATCCTGCAGAAATGGAAACTTGGCTGACAAAATTATTTATCCAAATGGACTGTGGTAATAAGAATAACTGTAAAAGTTGTAATGTATTATTTCATTAGAAGTCACAGGACTTCTCTATTATACCTCCAAGATTCCTTATCTGCAAGACAGAGCTGTGGCTGGGTCTGACACAGGGATTGGGACTAAGGTGCTTTGCATCTCCAGATGGATTCCCAGGAAGAAGTCATGCCCATCATGCAGGTCGCTCCTGCAACATCTTAACCAGGTGGGACTGAACACACCAGGGAAGATACAGTGAAGAAACAGGCAATCAGGTCTGCTTGTGTGTCCAGTTAAGAAATTACAATTATGGATAAGTAATTGGGGCTGTAGCCTGAGAGGTGCTCCTGAGCCATAACAAAGCACGTAAGTAACAACTTAAGTTCTGCTGTTCTTATAGTTGCAGAGTCTGCAACCACCCTGGAATCTGGACTGACCAGAGACACTGTAAATTGTCTTCATATCATTATCATTTAATTGCAATACACAGAAGAATAAATATGGACCTTGAAAGCAAATAAAGATTTGTAATCCCCTCTTCAGTGGAAGCACACTGCTCCCTCTGAGCAGCCAGGGATCCCTGCCTGAACACCTGAGGTGGAATTTTAGCTCAATCTAGTTACAAATAATGGTATTCACTGCGGTCCTATAAAAGCGACCTGCATGTTCCTGACGTATGGAGGGTTGGGATGCAGTTGTTAAATCCAAGCAGCAGCTAGGCTTTAAAGATTTGCAATTGCACAAAAAGCACTGATAAAGAACAGTTGATTTCTCTCATTATGTAAAATGTGGATGCTCTTGTCTTGGACAAAGAGGTAAAAGCATAAGATTTCCTGCTACTTACAGATCGTTTGGTTGAAAAATACAGTCCCTTTGCAGTTGGGTCTATTGGCAATTAGATAACAAATACAGGACAAGTAGATGGAGTCAAAAACGTTGCTGTGCTTTACAGCCTGCTTGCACAATAACTCTCTAGCTGGCAATGCAGAATAAAAAAAAAAAAAAAAAAAATCACAGATAAGAACCATGGAGGAGATGTGTAAAGTAATAAAGCCCTGATGATTTCAACAGAGTTATGCGAATTTACAGTGGCTGAGGATTGTGTCCCTTATTGGGGAGTTTTGAAGCTCTTATAATTAATTACAAAAATTCAATAAAAGTGTCTTCTGCATGCAAGTCTTATGCCCCATGCAAATTTTATGGCCCTTCCATATCAGGTTCCATATTGCATGCAAAATTCATACCAGAAACATGCAAGACATCTTGGAGATAGGTGTGGAGGGAGAGCTGTGCAGAACATGAATGGGGTATTGGGATATCCAAACACAATATCAAACCAAGAAAGATATCTGCAAAAATTCTTTTGTGACAAAGACTGATCAAGCACATTAACCAAGAAATTAAAAGTGATATCACTTAAACAGAGAAGATGATTCTAACCTTTTAAATCAGCAATTTTCATTACTCACCCCCTCCAAAAAACGTGCACAGTTCCAGTAATACCCATGAGAACCTGTGCGTGCTTGTGCGGCACACAGGAGCAAAAACCTTAGCTCTCATCAGAGGAAGAAGGATAACTCAGTGCTTGGTAATGCCTGGACAGTGTACATACCATGTCAAAACCCTCCATGAGGCAAGACACAGACAAAACAGAACAGAAGCAAGAAGGCAAAACAAAATGATAAAGGGAAGGAGCAATGGGGAGGTTTTGGGGAGACCAAGCCATTATTAACTACATAGTAGGTACCCTATATGCACTACAAGCAGGTGTTTTACTTTATTGCTAGTAAAAGAGCCAGGAAAGTGAATTTTCAGTATTTTGCTAATTCCACACTGGGTACTGAAGGGAGGAGGGGTGAAAAGATGACAAGCATGCTGAAGACACAAAAGGAGTTTTGGCTCATGAAAGTTTATCTCTGATAATAAAGAGAATAAATGGACATCAAAGTAAAGATGTCATTAGCAGTTAAGACGCAGCACTTTGTCAGTAGTGGAATAATACAGAGTGGATCCTTTTGTTGGTTTCTGGATGATAATATGAAGTTATTTTCAATGTAAACTGAAAAATTTGAAAAACATCACCTTGAGTACTAGGAATGTTTTTAAAGAAAATGTTTTGAGATGACATTTCCTTTCTCACCAATGCCTACAATCAGCTTTCATGATTTGTTGCACAATTACTAGATTTCAGACACTTTAGATATTGACACTCCTGAAGAATAGTATTTCTTGCCATTTGCATATCAGCATATATTTATGTTGCACTGAGAGGGTTATCCGTGACATAAGTGACACAGCTTAATGACAACTGCATTTATGACAGTCTTTTGGATCTGCTATCAGCACTACGTCCCACTAACCTGTGTTTCTGGAATTCAAGCAAACACCCCAGAATCCGTCAGTCTTAATATCAGTCTATGCACTCTCTCCTTCCCTGCACTGGCTCAGAACTATACCAAATACCAATCTGTTGTTAAGTTGCAGACTTTTAATTTGAAAATAAAATTAATAGGAATCTTCCGGTAATTTGGTGCAGTTGCTCCTAGGAAAAATCTTGACCTCCATGCGAGTGGCTTTACAATATCATAACACCCTGGAAATACTTAGCAATCCAGATTAATTTACAAGAAATACCATCTGTCTACTTCAAAACTTGTAATAATTTCACAAAGTAATTTCTATCTACAATTCTCCACGTGCAGAATACAGGACAGTGCAGTGCAATAGAAAAGGCATTGGATCTATAACATCTGCGTGACCCATGGCTATAGGAGGTGGGTGGTCACCATCTCTTACTTGTATTGCTGGAGCCTTTATGTGACAGGGTTTTCTGTGTCTGTCTGGATGTGATGTGGGTCTGATCAACAGCCAGTGACAAATAGTGTGGTTCTCCCCTTTTCATCAAACGGGCTTTGAAAGAGGCCACCTAGCAGATGTATGTAATTATGCTCATGTTGGGCATGCATTTAAAATAGAATTGTTAAGGTTGCAAAGTCGAGCAACCAAAACAGAAGTGCCAGAATTACAGCTGGCTGTGGAAAAACAGTACGTGATCACATATTTTCTCCTATTTTCTGGAAAAGGGAATTGAACAAAAATAAGGCTTATTCTGGCATACTTCTGCTTTAGCAAATGCATTTTTATTTGTGCACGTAGTTAAAAATTACTTAATTCAACTTCTGAATGCAAACGTGGAGTTCTCCTAATCAAATCTCAGCATCTCCAGTCTCCTTTAAACCCTGATGGCCAGCACCCACAAGATGTGTCATGTGTTTTGGTTTGACAGTAAGGAAGAACATGCAGCTCTAACAGGACAAACCCGGTGCAGTGCACACTACTTTGCATGCTTGCTGCCATTGCAAGTCACCCTCAAGCGCGACCATCTTGTGTTCCATGATAATTGCAACAAGGTTTTGCAAATCAATTAAAATCCACATTGTCTCCTTGCTGTACGCAAACAGCACAGAAATGCCATGTCTTTTTTTTTTCCAGCGATTCAGCCCTTCAAATTACATTTTTGTCATCCTCAACCTCAACGTTCACATTGCCGTTGTCAAGCCAGGAAGCAGCAGTGACAGCCGCATCTTGAATAGCCATCTTTCACTCTCAAATAATCTAGTTTGCAATGGGTATCTTTACCTACTATTCTTCTATTTTCCATCTCATGAGCCGCCATGAAATTGACATTTAAAACTAATTGTACGGTAAAATCCCGCGGATTCCAGAAACTGTGTCTGAGATTTGTGACGAGGCAGTAGGACCAGATCCCCCCCTGTATTAGTTTTCTGTCTGCTACATAACTGTGAATGAGTGCTAAAGGGGATTATTAGGCCCCAGTGGTGAGATAGAGTGCATATAACTAATCTGCATTGCTTATCTCAAGCAGACAGTGGTCTGTCAGGACCTGTCTACATGCCCTCCATGCTTGTCCCTTGCCTTTATTGTCTTGCTGCTGCTGTTGCTGCTGGTGGCTCTCCTCTGCTCCTATAAAGAACCAATTACTGCCCCAAACAGATGTCTGTGGCTATGATCAAATAATTTAGTTGGAGTGAAGAGGCCTTAAACAGGTCAATTCCATTCAGTTAGACATGGTATCTGAGCGAAGGCGAAAGGAGGCACTGCAGGGTGACCTGAACTTGTGAGTTATTGAGAGAAGGTAAACTTAGGACAGCAGATAATGAATCAGCTTTCGCCAGTTAACACTGTAAAAATATATAAAATGAGAGCTGGAGAATTATTTAAAGACCACTTTGCCACTGAAAATCAAATGGTAGACTTTACAGAAAAGTGTATTCCTTTACAAAGTATGGCATTTCATTTAATGTATTTGAATTAATAAAAGAAATATGTCCCTGCAATTAGCCATTAGTTTATAAAGCTAAAAAGCTATATTTAGAGTCAGAAGAGCAGAGAGTAAACTTGGTGGAATATTTTTAATTAATTCTGGTACTGATGAACTGTAATCTCCAGCAAGAATATTTGATACATATGCTGTTGACAAAGTATGATTTCCATTAAAATATTGTGTTAACTTCAGGCTTTATAGCTTGCCCGTTCAATAAATTTGTATTTAGCTATTGTCTTCCTTGGTCTGCAGGGGAAACAATGCGTATCAGGCAGATGCTCAGACATCAGAACAATTAATGTAGCTTTCAGGAAGAAAAAACAAAAAGAGAACAGCTTTAAATCTTCTCTGCCTATAGAACCACCAGCCACCCTACACATGATCATAAAAATACACGGTTGTTTGACGGGTAGTTATGTTAAGCCATAACCATAACCAAAAGCCATGACCAAGAAGGTGAATGACAGAATCCTTTTATTCTCTCCTCCGGATTCAAAAGTGCTTTAAACAGCAAGATTTTCTGTTCCGCAATGCTGTCATACAACCACCCAAGCATATTGACCTGATCCGCTATAAATTCTTGGGGAATGGGCCCCACCTGTGAATTTCAAGCAAAATTCTCTTGCAAGACTCAATCAATACCATTCACTTCATGTCTAGCTGAGACACATAAATATTCATACATCCAGGTAAGAATTTGCTGGCAAAAGAGGGTTCAAATACTGGAGAAATCTGAGACAACTTCACTCAATTTCCCCAAAATCTCTCAGAATTTCTGAGACACCTCCACAGCTTACAATCCTTAAAGTTTGGTTATGTTTTTAAGGTAGACCCCCATACAGCAGGCAGTAGACAAGCTGACTAATGCATGAGGAGCACTGGAAGGGTGCATGCATAGAGGTGATATGAGACCTCTCTGGACCTTCAACTGCCTTTTTACCTCAAAGCAGCAATGAGTTCCACAGGTTTTTCATAGTTATTGAAAAGGTAAGTACTGCACTAAGCTTTACAGGAGAGCAGAATGTGAAGCAACAGATTCCCCTTTCACACAAGCTGAGGACAAAACCAGAGGTGAACAAGAGAGTGGAGGTAAATCCAGAGTATATGAAATGAAAGAAATGAGCATACTTTGTATGCAAATGGAAAAGTCAGAGAAACATACATAGAGATAAAAAGATAGGGAAACGGGAGGTAAGAAAGGACTGAGAAGAGGAAGAAAGACAAACAGGTCTTTTTGACTGATGAGGAGGCACTAGAGAAACATAGCCAAGGCTGACCTCGACATTGAGGGCTGAGTTAGGGACGCTAAAGAAAACATTTCATGGCTCTTGTCAGGAAAGAACTCAAAATAGGTTTAAAACTTAAACAGACAAGAGAAGGAGTGCAGTTTACCAGTAGGGAGCTAAGCCACAGACAAAAGGAAGGGCTTTACCTGAAGTCACAGTGCAATTTACTCTTAATTCTTTGTTAATAGCTGGAGCATAGCTCTTAGCCTGGAACAGTCTGGAAAGAGAGACTGTATTTACAAACTTCAGCACACGCAATTCCAATGCAAATTTCAAGATCAAGAAAACCGAGTAAATACCTGGCCAGTTCGCCTACCTTGTGCTGTGTGCTCCTGCAGCAACTCAGCTAACGTTTACTGGCTGCCTGAAAAGGTTTGTCTAGAAAACCTTTGTCTAGAAAAAGCATACTCAGATATATCCATACAAATACCCAACACCCCACACCCCAGTTCTCATTGAATAAATCCCGATCATCCATGATATTTACATAGAGTTTCACAGACTGTCAACACACCCTGCATTTTGTGTATGTTCATCTCAGCTCTATACATTTACGACTTAATCTTCTGATTAATTTCTGATCACAGAAACAGAACATGACATAAAATAGAACAGATACAACAGAAAGAGCATAAATCACAGCCAGATCATGGAAAATCTGAAGTAGTATGTTCCTAGTCCACATTCTTGCTGGAAAAACTGGAAGTATGAAACATGCAGTCTTCAAATGTGGGATACAATTAGAGACGTAAAATGCAATTTTTAAACCCATCTTAGTTTTTTTGCTATTAGCTGCTCATCATCTTTCTAAATCCATTTGTGCTGTTTCCCACCTTCACTATTAACAGGGGCACTTACCACTCCAAAACAGACCATTTCAGTTAAATTCAGTTAAAAAGTGAGTGCATTGAAGACAACCTACTTGAGTCAATGCACTGCATTTTGGATAACTAGTCAAGCAGTAAACTGATACATTTAAAAAAAATATAAAATATTACTAAGGTTTTTTGAGTTAACTCATGGTTACCACATGGTTTTAATCCCCCATCCAGGGTGAAAGCAAGCCACTGGGAAAGCTCCTCTACCTTGAGAGTTTTCCCACACCCTGAGGCAATGCAACTCTCAGCTCAGAAGCACGCCCTCTGTAGCCTTCTGGCCAAATCTACACCATCTTTGGACATTTAAGGAAGTACCATCAGCAGAACAAAATATTTAAACAAGGGACTGACCTGCAACACATCCCAGTGCTGTGCTCTATTAACCTTACCAGCTGAAACCAATCTGCTGAAAATACTTGATCCCTATTAGTGACACAAGTAGTCAGTGAACAACGAATTTGGTGGCCCAGAGGTTGACTCAAATAGCTGAGACCACATGTGACATCTTCTGAAGTTCAAAAAGCTTCTACTGAGGCAGACCAAGAATCAAGAAATCCTTTCCTAGTGCCTGATTTAAAGGAAAATAAGGAAAAACCTTGTTAAGTCAGTTGCTCAGCTAGTGCACAGGCGTTGTGTCAACTTCTGCCCTGCCTTTTGCACAGAAGACTACAAATAACACTGACAGCTAAACTGCTTGTTCCTGGTCTCTCTTTAAAGCCCTCCTGCAGAGTCCTCCACAAGCACAGGGCTCCCACAGATCACAGCTAAATTACAGCTTCATCTCAATGACTTGCAGCTCTGTTATTTTTTCCACACCAACAACAATGTGCATCTACACATTCCCTGGCCAAGGTGTTTGAAAGACCAACTCTGTCTTCAACAACTGTTTCCAGCTTTGCTCACCCCCATGTTAAAACACTGACTTTTATACAACCAGCCCCTGCATACATCCAACTGCAGGATTGCTCTTAGATTGCCTAAGTACAGTTTTACAAGGCCAACGTCAATAAGAATAAAGGCTAATTTTTTCTAAAGGCAAAAGTGAGGTCTGAGACACAGTTCACTACAATTCGGCTGTTTGGACACTTCCAGCCAAAAGTATCGAGCATTCATTAGAAAGTATTTAAGCAAACGAATACCCATGGGGAAATACCAAATCCTCATGAGGCATCTCATGCCAAGTCACAGAGCACAGACCAACTCGGAGGCACAAGCTCCAAAAAAATAAAAGTAGCAAATAGCATAAGCATAACAATAGCAAGCATAATCAGAATGTGCTGATTTCTGCTCTCACCAAGACCACCGTAAGTCTGTTTTAGGGTTAGTCCAGACTGGGTGGGAAGAGATCCCTGGCAAGTAATGTTTGCTCATTCCTGGAAGGTTTCCAGTGTAACACCCAAGTAGGTGTATTCTCAACCCAGATACTACTATAAACACCCATTGTACCACTGGGTACATGGTTTAACTGTTGTTTATGCTGAATAACTAATTAACTTTAGCTTCAGTCCAAAGGAGGTAGAAACCATTCAATGTGCATTTAGCAGGCATAAAAATCAATCTGTAAAAGCACAGATATGGCCTCTGGTTTGGCTGGGATATTTCTAAAATATTAAACAATCCTTTTCATGATATAAATAACAGGAGCATAATTGAATTAATATTGACTAATAGTAATTGCTCCTTGTTCCTCAAGTCTGCCTCTACCACTCTGGAGGAGTGGTGGAGGTTATTGCCTCTTAAAAAAAAATAAAAAAATCCTCAGGCCCTGCAGCGCCTTTTCTGCCTTATTATTATTGTAATAATGAGGGCAACTGATTTGATCTCTCCTTACACAATACTGCAGCACAGCGATGGCTAAATAAACAGCCAAAGTCCTTTTGTCCCTGTGGGCTGTTTCTCGGTAATTAAAATCAATAGGATCTTTCTCGGAGGATCTCTTTAACCTCATAGAGCTACACTGTTCCGAGCAGGCAATGTAAAACAAACAAATGAACTTGCAGTCCTTGTTGAGGAAAAAAAAAAAAATATCAACACAAAACCCAACAACAAATACAAGCAACACATTATTTTATTAGGATAATATTGGGCTTGGAGAGGGGTCATAGAAAAAGCTGTATTTTAAAATTTTTCTTTCCCCTTTTTTGGCCCCCCTTTCTTAAAAATAAATACTCTGGCAGCATCCTTTATTCCCAGAGGTCATGTGAGCTGAAATAGTCCATTGATCTTTCTTCTTTCGGAAAGGGAATAGGCAACAGAGGGAAAATAAACCTCACCCTCTTGAGACTTTAAGATGACTCAGGACCTCTCCATGTAAGTTGCTGTACATTTAAGGTTCAAGAGGAAAAATAAGTGAAGGTCCCCAGGGTTTCACTACTGCTGCTACATGCAATTGCAGCAAGGACAGCGCAGGCTACAGAGGGCTGACATCCCTGGGCTGCACACCCAGCTGATGGTAGGTATCACTGGCACCACTCCCAGGGAGTTACGGTGGTGATGACCAGCATGTTGCATAAAACTGCCAGGAAGATTTACACTGCATCTCTCAGGAATCTCAAATCCTGAGCTGTTAATCAATGCCGGGTGAAGCAATTAAGGTCTCTGCCAGATGGCAAAAGGGGAGCCCTATCCTGGTCAATACAAGCAAAGAACACTTTGTCTTGGAAAACAAAATGCTGCTGAACACTACTGCTTAACACTTCCTCCAGACAAATCTGGTCGGTGATCCCTTGCCCAGGGAGACAGTGGGGTGAGCCAAGCTCTGGGATGCTCCTGCCAGCTGACCCAGTGGCAGCCTCTCCTTTCTGGCTGTTCCCAGGTAGCCTGTGTGACCCAGGGGCTATTCTGTACCCATGGTGGGACATGAAAGCACTTGAGCAACTCCTGGACCTAAGCCAACAGGCATTATCACCAGTGAACAGCAGGAGGGAATCCATCCCCATTAGCTACATTTCAGCCCCAACCCACTGCCACCAGAAGCAACAAAAGTCCAAACAGCCATGCAAGGAAGCAGGACTTACAGGGATTTTAGAGGGAGGCAATTATACTTAGTTAGAAAGATGCTCAGGAATGGGTGGGGAGAGTCAATCTTACGCTCTGGTGGTTTTACAAGGTGTTTCCAACAGTACAAAAGCAGTATCATAAGGGCTACAACAAGGAAACCTAAGCATCAAGCTGCTCTCATTGGTATTTCTGCTCCAGGATCTAGTTTGACCTGTTGACAACTGTCAACTGCGTACGTGGTACAGCCACATACAAGCAAATAGGAAAGCTTTCAGTGCTTTGACACAATTAAAGGAAAAATCCCTTTGCTTGGAGTTTTAGCAACAAGGCTGTCAGCACTTTGACCACCAGGAGGCCCTGGCTGAGCAAAAGGAAGACAGGAGGCCTATGTTACACATGCCACTGTATATTACATGTACCATCTAGGCACCCGCAGGATTTGCCAATTATTATGGCTAACTGATACTTCCATATATAAAAGCTGCTTCCAATTGTTCATAGGTCTGGCAAACATTAATCCCATGAGCTGGAAGTTCTTCTCAGACTTGTGCCTTTGGTAAGTGCAGTCTGTAAAGAGTCTTCCAAAATGGGTCTGCTATTTCTAAGCAGGAAAAAAAAAAGTTAAAAATAAAAAACATTGTCTAATGCCTGTCACTTGCTAGAACATGCAGTAACACCTTCACGTGCTGGGCAGCAACTTGCTATTTGCAGGTGAGGTGATACAAAGGAGCCATAACCATGGAGATACACAGAGTTAAGTACTGTGGGAAAAAAAATAATCTCTGTGTTCACCTGCTCAGTAAAGGCTTCCTTAGAGTCTATTGGCTCTTAAATAAGTAATAATACTTTCTCCCCTGGAAGTGTTCAAGATGAAGTTGGAGGGGGATTTGAGTGGTTTTTCAAACCTAGTGGTCTAGGGGTTATTCAAACCTGATCTAGTGGGAGGTGTCCCTGCCCACAGCAGGGGGGCTGGAACTAGATGTCTTTAAGGTCCCTTCCAATCCAAACCTCTCTACAATTGTAAAAAAAAAAAAAAAAAAAAAGAGGTCTTGCCCACAACTAGACAATCTGTAGACAGGATTAGGATTAGGGGGATCAGCCCAGGTAGGGCTGAGCCACCAGTGCAGGAGAGCAGAGATGAGACAGATCACACAGGTACAAGGCACATTTGAGTTGTCTGTGTCAGAAGCAGAGGCAGCTGTCTGCAGGAACACAGTTCCAAGGTCATGTCACTCCCATGAGGTGCTCAGCATGGAAGTAAGGATTCATTTTTATTTTTCCCAAACCCAGATTATTAGTGGCCAGCCATGAGATGCCCAAACTGAACTGCAGAAAATTAAAGCTTTAGCACCATGTAGAGTCATCAAATTCATCCTGCTCTCCAAAAGCAGGATCAGCTACAAGCTGTGTCATTCCTGACAGATAGTTGTCTGACCTCTTAAATATCTCAAACATTAGAGACCTCAACAATTCCCTAGCCAGAATATTCACACATTTCACCCTCATTACCCATAAAAAGTTTTCCTAATTTGCAACATTGCAGGCAATTTGAGCCTACCAACACAGCAGCCGATAATTTCCTCATCTGCAACATGAGATAATAGGGAATAGTTGAAGACTCTAGTGGTGTTATTTAACTTAAATAAAAGGATGAAATATTTTCCAAATATTTAAAAATCTAATGCCTAAAGAGAATTTTATTTGCACACTTCTGTTCTCTGACTGGTTGGTCCATCTCTTCCTTTGACTGAAGTGCCCAGCTTGGAGCCCATACCACAATGAAGCATTTAGGTGCATGTGGTAAACTGCTTCTCCCTGCTGATAATAGGCTTTGTCAAATTTTGTGCATTGCTGACCATCTTCAGCCCTCAGGAAAGTGAAGACAGACTTTCACTGAAGCGTATCAAGACTTAATTCAAAAGGATTGTAGAGATTTGTTTACTCCCTTAAATATCTACATATTTCAGCATATTACAGGATCAAGATCTAAAAATGTGGTCTCAAGTGAAAGTGATAAGCAACTCATCATTAGCTTTTTTTTTTTTCTTTTAACAGCCTGTTGAAAAAGCCTCTTTCCTCTGGTTTCTGTCACCTTCTTTATTCCTACTACTATAGACTATATTACAGTTTCATAAAATGTTCGGTTTACTCTGTAAAGCATTTTAGGGCACAACTGTGGGAAAGGTACTTAAATGGTTCAAAATTCTTCCCTTGAAAATAAGTTCATGTATTCCTGTCTTCACCATTCACAGTGCTAAAGCTCCTGCGAATGGGGTATTTCTGTCATTATAATATTGAATTCTTCACCTTTTGGCAACACAGGCATGGAAAGGAAACATTTTACATATTTAAAACCAAAACAATCAGATACAAAAGAAATTATGAAAAAGCTGACTAAAGATAATGGAACTCACAAATAAAACCACATCTCACTTAATTCCATGCATGTTATATACATAGTTATAGGTTAAGAGCACAGAAAGCTGGTGCTTCTGGTTTCAGCTCAGAGAAACTGTCTTATTGCTGTAATTTGCCTGAGAGAGGAGATAAGCTGAATTCCAGCTCCTTTTCCATATAAAGGAATTAATTGATTGTATTTATACTGCGCTGTGCTCAGTACATGGTATTGATTCTCCGGTTTGTGGTTCTCAGTTTGAAGACATCAAACTCAAATGAATTCAAACAGCTGGGGTTTGGGGATGAGAAACCACCCAGGGGTTTCAGCCATATGCTGTGGGGTCTGGGGCAAATTTATTTTGGTTTTGGGGAGAGGTGTGGTTGGTTGGGGTTTTTTAAAGAAATAGTCTGCTAATGAATTACTTGGAGATAAAAATATATGGATAAACTTTGTTCTAGGTAATTATATAGGTCCTTTTCTAAGATGTGAGTTTCTGAAGTTATGAGGCTATTTTATACTCATGAAAATAAATTATCTTCCTCCAAGTGACACAGCCTCTGTACTTACAGATATTCAGATACCTGCAAGGCAGTCTGCATCTCATGCATGGAGCTCCCACACAGGGCTGGCAGTATCAGATCATCAAAGGATACAAGACCCCACAAAAAAAAAAAAAAAAGTAAATTAAAAGTAAATTTAAAAAAAAAAAAAAAAGACTATTTGCTTGTGCTACTTTGCTGCAAAGCCACAATTGTTACACACAGAACAAGGCATTTCTAAATTGCTACTGAGTCAGAACTCCCTACAATTTTTAACCAGAAGCATCACTTTATTGGCACCTACTGCCAAAAAGTGCAAATAATCACACAAGGTGGGGATTTAGACTTTGGACGAGTTACTTCTGATTTGCAGTAGTGCAAGTCCACTAAGCAGAGCTACAGACTCTGCTCTGACCTACCTCCATGTCTGCCTGCCTCTGCAACTTGACGCATCCTTAAGGACAACATCTGCTCACTAGGTACATAAACTCACAGGGATTTTATGAAGCGAATATCCTCTGCTCCTTGTTCAACCCTGTCTTGCTGTATTTAAACAGTCCCTCTCTTTCTAAATTACCACTGAGGTGGGCAACGCTTTAATTTTCAATCTGAATTTGTGCAGGACAAGAAATTTCACCCAATAGAGCCTCCTCTCCTTAAGCTGCCTTTCACAACCTCGCATGGCTTTTCAGACTTAATTTTCTATAGATTGCTTGCCCACTCGAGAGAAGAAACTTGAATGCTCTCAGCCCGCCTTGCAGAGCCGGCACCTGCAAAAAGATGTCAGGATCGTTCACCGCAGCCCCTGGATGCAAGCTTAACTGCTAGTGGCTGCTTTTAGCACGTCAATGTGAATTACTTGACTGGCGAAACTAAGCAGCAATTAAACACCTCACCACTAAGCGGAAATGAGAGATTTACTGTTTGGTCTTCAGATAAGCTAGAGCCTCCTGTGAGCCACGGTTATCAAACCCTGGGGTGGAACCGGTTGGAGTCAGAACAGGCTCAGTCCGTGGCCAAAAGGGGAAATATTTCTAGTGAAACAAAAATCAATTTTTATCCTTCTCCCCTTGTGGTTTTTCTTGAGTGCCGATAGCAAAGGCCATGAGAAGGGAAAGGCGTTGAGCTTTAACCGAGATTACACCTGGAAACAACTGTGTTGTACTGCTCAGTTTTAGTTAAGGACACAGGCGATGGGTAAGCAGGCCATGCAAAGCCCTCTCCATTTCAAGAGACACCTTAATATGGGACAAAGAAACAAACTGTACACATAGAGGAGGCAACAAGAGAGAAACAGCCCTCCTCAGACATATCAAAAATTCACAGGGCACACTAGATGGGATCTAGAGACCTTGATTTTGCAGGTGTTGATTCAATTGGATAACCAGATGATGTTTTGGTTTGGATTTGTTCGTTGTGTATTTTTTTTTATTTTATTTATTTTCCTTTCACATTTTTCCACACAGCTGCAGGAGGAACAAGAACACGTGGCTGGAGGTCGCAAAAAGCAGCAGCTCAGTTTGCTCAGGTTAGCTGTCACCTAAAGCCACACTCCCTTTGGCTCCTAAGCCTGTCACAAGTGCTATCAAAGCACTCGGACTTCCCACCTGCTACATACAAGTATGACAACCTGCTTGACATACCAACAGAGCTACAGACAATCCAACAGTCAGGTCTCCCCCACAAAAATAGAGAAATACTCTTTTTCCTATTCTTTGCACAATTTAGCAATTAAACTAGAAGTTCTTTGCGTCAATAACAGCTCTTAAATTGGTTTGTATGGTGATTGGCATAAGACCATTTCATTTGCTCGTACCAGTATAAAACAACACCTGGAGCCAGATTAAAAAGCTAACACTACGCAAAACCAGAGTTCTACTGAAGAAATGGGCCATGACAGCTCAGGCATTTCTGGGTAGTTTTGAACCAATTCTGCATGGAATTGTAAATTCCAAGTCTGACAGTCCAAAAATATGATAGTTTTTTCTATGTTATTAAGGAATTTACATTTCTTCATGTTTTAAGGTAACTGACTTCACTGTGACGAGCAGGTGAGCAATTCCCTTAAAATTGCTCAAGCATCCAAATCCTTCACTAAGTAAATTCTTAAATGCACACTAGCATCAGTTCCTTGATTTTACACAAAACAGAAAGACAATAGGAAATAGGATTTACCACAGCCTACCTCCAACATCTACACCATAAATGCTACCATATGAGATAGCAACAGTCTCTCTGTATTGCCAGTATTCATTTCACTCTACTTCAGGGGCTTGGTCCACCTGAACTATTTTAAACACCTATTCTAGGATAAGAGGGTAGAAAGGCTTTGCAGAGGGATTCTGGACAGGCTGTAGGGAGGTGGGGGGTCGGTCTCTTCTCCCAGGTCACAGATGATAGGACAAGGGGTAATGGCTTCAAGTTGCACCAGGGGAGGTTCAGGTTAGATATTAGGAAATATGTCTTTACTCAGGCATTGGAAAGGGCTGCCCAGGAAGGTGGTTGAGGCAGCATCCTTGAAGGTATTCAAGAGACAAGTTGGCATGGTGCTCGGGGATATGGATTAGTGTTAAAATGGTGTTGTTTTGGGTGTGGTATGGGTTTGTGTGGGGGGGTTTTTTGTTCGTCTGTGGTTTTATTGTTTTGGGTTTTTTCACTGGTTGGACTAGATGATCTTAAAAGGTCCCTTCCAACCTAGGTGATTCTGTGAAGATAATTCATGCCCTACAAGTCTGTATTTTTCTCCCCTCTAACTGAAGAGAAAGCCAAGGGTGACAAGACCAGATGTCTCTGTCTTCCTCTGAACAAATGAATTCTGTTCCATGCATTTAACTACAATGGCTTGAATTTCAAATTTCACATGCAAAATATCCTCAGCCCGGTGTCTTCAAACAATAAGTAGTTATAAATTATACCATGTAGCCCAAAAAGTCAGCCAGCCATGAAGCAAAGGCAACCCTCCCCCTACAAATAACAGGGCTGACCTTTTCCACAGCAAGATATAATTCACCATCAATGTTCAGCATCTTAAAGTAATTTCTGAACTTCGATAAGAGCATACCCAGACCTTGGGCCCAATCTCCAGAAACACTCAAAATAATTCCTATTTACCAAGTGCTCAGCACTTCATAGGATCAGCAACAGCAGGCAACTTTTCCAATGATGTGACCAGCCCATCATATTTTTCCTCCATTGAAGGCACTGAGTACTTGTTGCACTACAACAACCTTGAAGTATCTAGATCCAAATCCCAGCTGAATTCCTGACCTTCAATTCAGAAGGTCATTTTTACCTTTGTAGTGAAAAAAAAAAAAAAAAATCAGTTTGAGGGCCAAAAGCATCAACATCAATGAAAAGAAGTCTCTGCATCAAAAAGGGTTGTTCCTTTGTTGGAAATGAGGTTCCTGTCCTATAAGCACTGCTTCTGCTTCCTGCAGTGTCAGTGATACCCCTGGACATTATATCAATATTTCCCCAGCCTAAGGCATTCCTGGAATTCAGCACTATGGTTTTCTCAGGTATATTTGAGAGAAAGTCACAAACATACGCCAAACTGGATTCTCAGTGCCAAACCCTCAGATTACAGCTGAAGTCAGTGAAGGCTTTAATTTTCTCCTCATGTAGCACCAGCTCATGTGATACCTACATTTTATCCCTTTTAGCTGTTGTTTCCATGCCCTGTTCAGCATCTTCCCTACAAAAGACAAGCAAACTAAAACAAAATACTATAATGCCACATCCAGGACTGCCTCCCACCCTGCATGGCATCTGGATAGACATCCCCTGGCATCAACACTCGGGAGCTGGTGGGATTTTTTTCCCCTCTGTGCCCAGGAATTTAGAGAAAATGGAAGAATAGACTCACAGCCCAGAAGGCTCACACAGCCAGACTTTTTTTCAGTAAATTACAGAATGGGAGGATGCCTCTCCTCCCCCCTCTCAGCAACGCAGCCAGCCTGGAAATAAGGGGGATGGAAAATTCAACTCCTGATTTAAAATCATTTCAGGCCATGGTTTTGCCAGAGGAATCACAGCTGTGACATGCCCACCACTCTAACCATGGTGAATGAATCTGGCCACGAATCGTTAAGCTCCCCAAGCATCCAGCACTCTCAGACTGCTACTAATCACTCAGAAATCCGGCTCTCCGGACTATTTGTTGTAAGAAATTGCTCCAATTCAAAAAGATGATCTGGAAGTTTAATATTAATCAAAACAGGGCATGTACCAGCAGAGATGCAGTTTAAATGTAAGTGCAAGATGAAGAAAAATAATTGCGCTCACCAAATTCCACACTGACACAAGAAAAATGCCTCACCGGCGTCAAGGCAAAGCAGAGGCATTAACAAGCCACCTCTTCCCAGCCACAGCGGGGCTGGAGCACATGCTGAAGTGAAGTTTGATGTATTTTTTTCTGTCCATCTGAGAGTATTGCTGGTCCACCCATAGCACAGTGGGTTGCAAAACGGCCCATGCCAGGTAATTTTACCTGACTGCAAATTTATCAATCTGAGTGGTTACCCAGGCTGCTCCCAGTGAGAAATGGGAATTTGGTGGGCATAACTCAACCTAGGTTTGGGGGCATCCTAAGGCAGCTGTCCAGAGCAGGTTAAGTGAAACACCTTTAGCGTTAAGAGACAAGATGACCAGTGGCCATGGGGGTAGAGGTAGGAGGGGGGTAATCACAGGTGCTGCTCATCAGGGCTGAGATGAGTTGGGAAGCAACATCATTCATTTGCAATCTGGCAATATCTGAGCAGCTTCATTTTTTGGAAGCCCAGTGCCTTTTTTCAGCCAAACCTGCTCAAACCGTCTCGAGTTAATTAAGTTCGGCTTTAAAACCAGTAGCAGTGTTGCTGGGCACTGCAATTGTCCTCCAGTGTCAAAAAAATGATACATGTGTTAATATCCTGAACGTTTTAGGCTCCAAGAAGCAAACTGACCCTCTGGAACAGTCATTAGTTGTTTTTTAATTAACTGCTTCACATTTTCGCCCCAGATCTTGCAACAACTTGCAGAAATAGGAAAGCAAAGCTGCTCGGCAATAAATGGCAGCAGTTGTGCTCATAGGCCAGAACAACTTTTGTTCTCACGGATGTTTGTCACGACGCTGTCTTCCGTTTACCAGTACCAAATCTACATCGAATGCAGTTTTTAAAACAATGTAATGAGAGTACTCACCATTAAACTCCCATCTTCATTAGTATCTCATTTAACTGCTGAATTTATATCCCCAAGCATCTTTAATTTATTGATTGTTTCTAGGAGGGTTTTTCTCCTGCATTATTTTTCTTCCTATTTAGCATCAATTAGTGGAATCTGGGCAATGATTTGTATTCAGGTTTTGACATAGCAAGTTACAGATGTTTAAATGATTTTACTACTCTGCCACCTGTGATTTCATAGGCAAAATATCAAAACTGAAGTCTCCACTAAAACACAGGCACCCTTGTTTGAGGGCACACAAGCACATTGAGCACAAAATTCAGACCCTATCCCCACTTCCCAACCCTGGCTGATAGACCTGATCCTGCAGCAGCAATCAGAGACCAGGCCTTGCCTCCCAAGCACCACTCTGAGCATCACAGACACCTCACATGTGCTCATGTCAGTAACCCTTCCCATAACCCCCGTCCAAGGCACATCTGTTATAGTGCAGCAAGTGCCATTGCATACGTCTAG
The DNA here is from genome assembly GCA_004320125.1 of Scolopax mira. Lineage (NCBI taxonomy): Eukaryota > Metazoa > Chordata > Aves > Charadriiformes > Scolopacidae > Scolopax > Scolopax mira. The sequence continues at coordinate 236,042 of BJBW01004852.1, forward strand.
GAAGAAGACACCTGAAAGACCCTGGAAAACCTCTGCAAGTTCCTTCACGCCACTTAATTTTGTCAAATTGGGTCTAACAGACAAAATATGGGAAGGAAAGATGCACCGGGAAAGGAAATAACTGTTCAAAGTTCCACCAGTACCAAGAACCAAGATCAGGACAATGCCTGCAGCGTGCACCCCCTCCACAAGCTCACAATGCAGCTTTTCACAAGGCTGCTGGTGGACCCTGACTACGTCCCTTCAGAAAGGCAGGAGGTCTGCCATCAGTCTCACTGCAAGCAGGATCAGGCCATAAATAGAGCTCTAAAAATGCCTAAGGAAACACAGTAACAATCAAGACCTCTTTTGCTCACAGTCCAGGAAACAATTCAGAGCTGGCAACCAAAAACATGACAGAACGTCCCCTTTTCTCCAGGAACTAAATAGCAAAGGGAGTAAATCCCTACAAGAACAGAAGGAAGCAACGTTTTGAAAATGAGACATAAAAAGCCTGTGAAGAGGCTAAGATTAATTAAGACCCTCTAACAACTCAGCTAATTCCCCCAAACTCAGGGACTACCAGCTCCTCAACTAGCTCAATATTGTTCTTCCAGAAGCACTTTGTGTGGGCCAAATCTTGTCGAGTGGCCTTTACACAGGGCTAACCTTACAGTGCCCCTGGTTGCACAGTCATCTTTTTCTGTTAGACTAGGATGAACGGCAGCATAGGCCCCAAAAAAGGAAGAAAATCCCTTAAACAAAACCACTCCACTAAAACATCCATAACATTATAATACATGCAGCTTGAAGAACAACTTACTTCTTTTTCGTTGAGTCCATGTCCTCTCCTGCCTGATACTCAGCTTTCTTGTTTCCCTCTGAGAAGGGAGGGGGAAATGGAACATCCCCATCATTCCAAACCTACCTCATTAGACCCAGCAGGTGTTTCTAGTTTCTTCCTGATCACTGTTTCAGAGCCTGCTGGGAATGGAGCAAATAACTCTGGTAACGCCCTTAATTACAGCCTCCTGGCAAAGCCTCCTGCTGGCACTGTTGGAAGGGGGCTGCCCTAGATGGGGGAGGCATCACTCAGGGTTAATGTGCTGCCTGCTTAGAATGAGAAGTGTCCCTGAATCAGAATATAAGTGGGGAAAGAAATCAATTCAGAAATTGAGACTGTTCACAAGTATCTCTTGGAAAGCCTTATGATAGGGTAGTACTTGGACCAATTCTTAACCCCTGCCCTGGAAGAGGAGGCTCTGATCCAACCCGTTACCTCAGGAAGTTGCCCTCACTCCACATTCTCACACCAGCAGAAAAAAACCCTCCCCACTCAGCACCCACAACCAAACCTGTGTTTCTTGCACTATTGCTTCAGCAAATCTCCCTGGAGCTGTGGCCATATCACATCCTGGAGAAATACACGCCCATAGGGACAATGAAATTTCCATATTGCCTCTTCCCTCCTTTCGGCATTCCCCCCTCAGATAAATGCCACCTGAGTGGCATCTGATCGTGCACTGGAGCCACAGGTGGCATAAATCAGCATAACCTGCATTACTTTGGTATGGTTTTGCACCCAGAAAATTGCAGACCTGTCAGGGA